>OY829507.1:19234547-19505005 GCA_963691665.1 Clepsis dumicolana | reverse complement strand
TTTACGCGTTCCCGCCTTTTGCAATTATTCTAAAATGCCTTAGAAAAATTATTAATGACAAAGCCACAGGTATATTTATAGCTCCATATTGGCCGTGCCAACCCTGGTACCCTCTGTTCACAAGCATGATTGTGTCTGAAATTATTTATTTTAATCCAGATAAAAACCTTTTGTTATCTCCTTGCAGAGAATATCATCCATTATGGCCCAACCTTACCCTGGTGTGTACAGTGTTATCCAGCAAGCATATGTAAATCATGGAATAGAAGAAAATACAATTGATATTATGATTAAATCGCTATCTCAAAACACTTTAAAACAGTATAATACAGCACTTAAAAATTGGTTTCAATTTTGTAAAAATAATGATGCACATGTATACGTTAATTCTGTAACGCTAATCTTAAAGTTTCTTACACAAATGTTCGAAAATGGTGCAAACTATGGAACACTGAATTCATACCGTTCTGCGCTTTCTTTGATTCTGGGAAAACAACTGTGCAATGATGATTGTATTAGTCGATTTTTTAAAGGAGTTTTTAGAATTAAGCCTAATTTTCCGAAGTACAAAGATATATGGAATCCTAATCTAGTGCTAGAATACCTTTCAAACCTATTTCCTAATGAAAATCTGTCGATTGAAAAAATCACTAAAAAACTTGTTACCTTGCTAGCATTGTCCACTGCACAGCGGGTGCAAACGCTGTCTATGATCAGTATAAATAATATTTGTATAAATAATTCATGCATAATTATAACTATTGATGAACTAATTAAGACCTCAGCCCCAAGTAGGCATAATCCACGAATGATCATTCCGTTCTTTAAGGACAGGGAACGCATATGTCCTGCAGAAACTTTGTCCTCTTACTTAAAAATTACTGAACAATTTCGTTCTTTACCAAATACCGATAAGCTAATATTAACAATTAAAAAACCGCAACACAACGCTAGCTCCCAGTCTATAAGCCGCTGGATCAAAAACACCTTGAGCGAAAGCGGTATTAATGTAAATTTGTTTACTGCACATAGCACACGCCACGCGTCTACTTCCGCAGCAAATAGATGTGGCGTGTCTATAGATGTAATTAAAAGAACAGCCGGTTGGACAGGCGACTCTTTGTGTTTCGCTAAATTCTATAATCAACCGTTGCTAAATGCAGAAGAGGACATAAGTTTCGCAGACGCTGTTTGCAATCATAATAATGATTAAGACTATCATTAAATACTATGATAATAAAACCTAGTTAGATTTAAGAATAAATCAATATTACTGTATAACTATTGTGTACATTATTCTGCAACAGACGCTGAACATCTACATGGTGAATTAAATCTCTTCGGATGTAACATCTCGTATAATTGTGGTTGATAGTCACTTAGGTAAGTTCTATTAACCATTAAATATATTGTAACTGGACTCTTTATAATGGAAAATTTAGCCCCCTTTCGGCTTTACGGGTATTTTTGTAACACCCTGTTAGTATAGGCACCAGACCAACAGTAATCTAGAAGTCACAAAGCCGATCCAATATCGAGAACCTCTGACCTCCGAACCTAATAGCTTTTCTAATGAATAAACATTTTTTCCTATTGCTCTTTCCTCTCGTCGTTCACCCTCCAGTCCACCCCGAAGAAAGAATCCGAATGGATTTACGATATCTGTTAACTAGATATCCCTAAGCACTTTATTTGAAATTCTAAGAAGACTCTTTTATTGGCACTTTGATACTAATTATATTTTTAATAAACTCACCGAAACATGAATACACAGAAAAATACCAACCCCGGGAAACGAACCCGGAACCTCGACACTCCGGGTCGCGTGCCCACCCTTACACCAGGATTCTGTGTATTCATGTTTCGGTGAGTTTATTAAAAATATAATTGATACTCACGGGAAGACCGTAAAAATAAAAAAAACAAAAAAAAAATCTAAAAAATTAGAAATAATTAATAAAAAATACAAAAAAAAGATTTTCCATTTGAGATCATGACTTTGATACTACTAAAACACAATTAATACAGACAAAAATCTAATAGTAGGTTCATTATTGTGTAGGCCAGGAAGTAGGCAATTGCTGTTCTGACCGTGGCGAATATAGTGCTTTTCTCAAAAATCCGGAAGAATACAAAAATAAAATGCTATTTTGTCAGTTTCAACCAATTATTCTAACCATTTGAACAACATTTTTATCAATTATAAAATGTCTGTGTACGTAGAAGTTACAGTGAAATAATGAAAATTGCTTTGTTGTGCCGCTTTTAACACATAATCTCATTTTTTTAATTTTAAAATCAGAGTTAAATACAGCGCCTCGTAACTTAATACCGGTTTGAGAAAATCGTTGCTTAGGTGGGTAACTGTTTTTCGACAGCATTTATTTATAACCCCCCACGAAAAAAGGGGGTGTTATAAGTTTGACCTGTGTATTGTGTATCTGTGTATCTGTCTGTGCATCATAGCTATGGACAGATTTCGATGCAGTTTTTTTAACCGAAAGCTAGTTTAATCGAGATGGTTCTTATCTGAATTTCATTTAAAACGGTTTACCCGTTTTTGAAATATTGAACTTTGAAATGACAATGTCGGGGGTTTTTCAACTTTTCTAAGTTGGTTAGGTTATAGGCTTTCATCATTTTCTCTGTAGGTATAGTACTTATGTGATTAGATGCCACAACATATTAACAACTTTCAAAGAGAGTGCTAAAACACTTCAACCCTTGCAAACGTCCAAAAACCTACAGTTTAAGCAAACAATGGCCCCCACATTTACTATTGTCACTCATCCTCTCCAATCCTGAATTATGACAGCATTCAAATTACAACCTTGAAAGTCCCAGGGCACTCGGGAAATTTTTCAACTCCTCCTTCGAGAGTGGAGGGGGCGCCACTTAAATTAAGCCGAGAATTATGCGAAAGGAACCTGGACGAAATAACAAGCGGGGCCAGTGTGGCCACACGCGCGGAAGTGTGATTTCGGGGTTGCTAGACGAAAAAAAATTCTTTGACAAGAATATTTACGTAGAACGTATAGTTATAACATGTTATAGGTACTCATAGTTGAAAGCAAACTTTCTTCAAGAAATGCTTAAAAAGCTGTTTAAATTTTAGGTCTGAAATTTTCTGTTTAGCTTTTATGTTTAAAAGTATAATGCTGAGCCCAACAGAGTAAATTTTCATACAAAATTTGTAAAAAAAAATAAAAAATATGCAATAATAAATGAATACTGAATACTAAATATCAGGTTAAGTACATCTGAATCAAAATTCTCACTGATTTTTTTTTCAGTTTGGATTAATTTTAAAAATATTATCAAAAATCAATTTATGTACTCAACCAATATTAAAACCTTAACTGAATTTAGAACTAGATGGTTAGTAACAATGAACTTACCATTTATCTGTCAGAACTGAAAAGAGAAAACCTGAATTCTAGTCTATTCTGATTTTATATGTAACAAAATAAAAATACGAAAAGACTGCTGTAGATATTGATGATGGTTCAAAACAAAAATGTTTTAAGTACACATCTATTGCTAATGATGTTTGACATTCAGTTACTTTGGTTTATGACATCACTAGCTGTTGCCCGCGACTTCATCCACGTGTATTTCAGTGATCGCTATCCCGCGGGAACTATATAATCTTCCCGGATAAAAAGTAGCCATGTTATTCTTCGATATTTAAACTATCTTCTTACCAAATTTTATCTAGATTGGTGCAGCGGTTTTCCCGTGAAGAGGTAACAAACAGACAGACAGAGAGACAGAGTTACTTTCGCATTTATAATATTATTAGTTAGGATTTCGAACAGCAGAAAAATGTATAGGCGACTGTTGTGTTATGTACTGTCTATGTATATCGTAATGTACATTGTCAAATAAAGGGTATGTTAGTTACACACGTTATCTTTGCATTTAATATCTAATTGATTGAATCAGGCTTACTTAGCACAGGACCAAATTGGATTTAGTTTTAATTAAAATTAGATACAATTACATAAATGATGGCGCTACTATCTACGTGGCTGTCAAAATGTCAGAAGTTATAGTTTCTTTAATAATATGGAAAAAATTTCGCATAAAACTTTTGACGGTTGCTATGCGTAAACATCCTCCCCGAGTATATTTTAATTTTGTACCAGTCTCCCAGTGTTTCTTAGCTCAATGGCTCAATTCTAAACCACACATAAGCCAGATAAGGCTCAGGATTAGCATAAACCGGCACAACTCAGATTCATACACGCAAAATGCCTTGTTTGTCACGTAAGTAACATTTACATGTCTGCAATATTACTTTATTTGAGGCAATAAGCGAGAAACGGTCACTTGTCACGCGTAGCGTGTTTGCGCCAAATATTGAGGAAAATGTCTCCATGTTGCCAATTTTATCGTGCAAGCAGGTGACATTATTATTTTATTTCTTATACGACAAGGAACGCAAACGAGCAAGTGGGTCACCTGATGGTAAGTGATCACCACTGCCCATAGAAACACATTAATAACCCCGGGGGGTTTGCAGATGCGTTGCCAACCTAAAGAGCTAAGATGAACTGCCTCTTGTGCCCGTAATTACACCGGCTGTCTTACTCTCCACACCGGAACACAACAGCGCAAGCACTGCTGCTTAGCCGTAGAATTAGCGAGTAAGATGGTGGTAGCGATCCAGACGGATCTCGCATAAGGTCCTACCACCAATTACGGGCACAAGCGGCATTTCATCTTAGCTCTCTAGGTTAGCAACGCATCTGCAAACCCCTATGCCTTCCTTGTTGTATATATGAAAAACCGGACAAGTGCGAGTCGGACTCGCGCACGAGGGTTCCGTAGGTACAAAGATTTTAACGCTTTTCCCCAGTGTTTTTAGTTGTCCAGGGTTAGCAGAGCCCTGCTCCTAAGCAAAATGTACGCAGTGTGGGGTCATCTTATATTGGTCTGTGAAATCTACAGACAGACAAAAATTTAAGATTTTGTGAATATTCCGAGTGGTCGTGCTAGAACTACCTTCATACCAAATTTAAAGTTTCTAGGGTACTTCCACCCTTTTAATGACTGTATCTTGTGATTGCGTTGACTTAGAAGTTTGTTCTTTTTCACAGCTTCAAGGTACCGCAGGTATTTGATATTAATTTCAGCATGCTACCTCCACGGGTTCCAGAGAAAAAGGATCGTGACAGACAGACAGGCAGACAGACAGAAGGACAACAAAGTGATCCTATAAGGGCTCCCTTTTGAGGTGCGGAGCCCTAAAAAGCCCAACTTCATCCGTTGCACTTCCATTTTCCACAGTTACTGCTCCATTACCTGGATGATTAACGTGATACTAAGGCGCTGAAAAACGGGTTATTCTTAACCCCCAACGCAAAAAGACAGGTGTTATTTTAATACAGTAAGCAGCAGAAGTAGCTAGCAACCGAAGCGGTCACAATGATCTGCACAAGCTCTTGTGTCTATAACAATAGAGCCGTGCTGAGATCATTGTGACCGCTTCGGTTGCTTAGCTACTTCTGCTGCTGACTGCACCAGTCGGTTTCGCGTAGTCCTCTCCGTGCACGCAGCGCACCGTGACATATTGTGCGAATATCATCATCATCATCATCATGTCAGCCGAAAGACGTCCACTGCTGGCCGGCGGCCTCCCCCGCGACTCTCCACTCAGACCGGTCTTGTGCTTTCCGCATCCACCGCGGTCCCGCGATCTTTACTGGGTCGTCGCTCCATCTTGTTGGAGGCCTACCGACAGCTCGTCTCCCTCGTGCGAATTAATTATTCCCTTCTTCTGTCGTTCTTGCACGCAGAAATGCCGTTGGGTTTATAAAAAAACCGGCCAAGTGCGAGTCGGCTTCGCGCACTGAGGGTTCCGTACGAAGATTATTCCCGCTTTTCTCCAGTGCTTTAAGAAGTATCTGTACAGTACAGAGCCATTCTAATAAGCAAAATGTACATGTAAATGTATGTATAACCTAACGAATAACCTGGAAAAACTAAAAACCTCCAACATAATTATCATAAAGTTAAGTATCTCAAAAACGGCTTAACGGGTTTTTATTAAACTAGGCTAAGAACCACCGCTAGAAAACCTGCTTTCAAAAAAAACCTGCATCAAAAACCGTTCACCCGTTTAAGAGCTACGATGCCATAGACAGACAAGCTTTTAGCGTCGGGCGTTAAAAACTGACTTTTACTATTAACTCCAAAGTAAATCCATCTGTCATTCGGTTTATTACATTTGAAATGAACCGGTATAAATGAGAATTGACAGGGGTAGGGGCACTATCCCCCGGGTCCCCACTCTTTATTCCTATCCCCCAGAGTCCCCACTCTTTATTCTGCGCTAATGACAGGGTCCCCAAGGATAGAGGAGGCTCGTCCCATACGGACGAAGTTCAGGCCGAAAACAGGGAAAAAAGTTTTTTTTTTAGTTTTTAGACTTTAGACATGTCGTGACATGATGACAAATCAAGTATAAACTACAAAAAGTACAGTCGACAAAAAAAGCTGGTATTAAAAATGTTTTTAGGGTTCCGTATCTCAAAAAGAAAAAACGGAACCCTTATAGGGTCACTTTGTTGTCCGTCCGTCTGTCTGTCTGTCTGTCTGTCAAGACCCTTTTTCTCTGGAACGTGTGGAGGCAGCATGCTGAAATTAATATCAAATAGGTACTCAAGCCTGCGGTCCCTTGAAGCTGTGAAAAAATCAACTTTCCAAGTGAACGCAATCGAAAGATACAGTCATTAAAAAGGTAGTTTCCATACAAATCGCCGTACTGAGAAAACCTAAAGGGTGCTTCCAGTTGTCCTAGAAACTTGAAATTTGGTATGAAGGTAGCTCTTATAGCACAACCACTCCAAAAAGTCTCGAAATATGAAATTTTTATGTCTGTCAGATTTGGCAGACCAATATAAGTTGACCCCACACTGCGTACATTTTGCTTAGGAGCAGGGCTCTGCCAACACTGTACTTCTTAAAACACTGGGGAAAAGCGTTAAAATCTTTCTACGGAACCCTCGTGCGCGAGTCCGACTCGCACTTGGCCGGTTTTTTTATAATATCTTACTTGATATTAATGGAGGAGGATGTATGATTTTGTTATTGAACAAAATCTTCTTTACCTATAAAACAGTAGCATGACTGACAGACTGACAGACAACGCACAGCCTAAACCACTGAACCTAGACACTTGAAATTTGGCAAACATATACCTTGAGTGTCCTAGTGTTAGTGTTGTGAATTATATATTGAAGGAATAAATAATCTAATCTAGAGGTGCACTAAGAAGGGTTTTTTTGAAATTTCCACAGGATGGGGAACTAGCCCATTTTTAAATCTTTTCACGCGGGCAAGGCCGCGGGGCATGAGCTTGTTTGTTATAAAAAGTGAACTCTGTGAACGCCATATAGTTTGGTTCCGTTCCGTTCTTTTGGAAAGGGTTCCACAAAGGGATTCAAGGACTAAACGCATTTAGGCTTAATAAGGTTTAGTAGACCCTTTAAAATTCGAGGCGTTCGCATTATAATAATCCACGCGGGACCCTGTATTTCCCTTTGAATTTTGATACGATATAAGTACCTACTTGTAACGTCTTAGTGCCGTAGGATAAATGCCGAAAACACGCACACAATCAACAGACCCTGTGCATTTTGCACAGACTTAATGTTAGATTTCGATCCTGAAAGAACTGGACATCCAAGAGAGATTATCGTCGACTGTACAAATACGAATCCTCAAGTTCTTCGGACACATTACCCATAAAGAGGACTCCATGGAGCGACTGGTAGTGCAAGGGAAAGTTGAGGGCAAAAGGTCTCGCGGGCGCTCTCCGACACGGTGGACAGACCTCATTAAATCTGTGACGCACTCCAGCATAAACGGTTGCTCTCACTCTGCCAAACAGCGAGCTGCATGGCGACGTATCGCGAGGACAGCGGTGGCGCAGAAACCGACCGGAACATGAGGACGACCACTTTGTCAAGAGTGCACGACTGAGAAGAGACGAATGTTAGATTTTTGGCAGAGGGGAAATCGCGCGTTAACATCTCCATTCCTTTCCTGCTCTAAATAAGAAACATTGCGTCATATTTCATGCATGTTTAAGTACCTAAGTCCTATTGACCTAGCTAGTTCGAGGTGCGCGAGCGAAACGTCTCCTTTTCAGCTTCGGCAAAAAAATACTTATTATGCCCGGATGTCTGTCTGGCTGTTCTCCTCTACAGGTTGCATTTCTCAACTGATTATCGTGAAATTTTGTAAGCAGGTTCGAAAATTCTATAGATTTATATGTCGATTCGTTTTTTTGGAAATTTTACAAATTAAATAAAAATCCGGACAAGCGCGAATCGGACTCGCGCACGAGGGTTCCGCACAAAGATTTTCCTGCATTTCCCCAGTGTTTTGAGTTGTCCAGTATTAGCAGAGCCCTGTTCCTATATTAGCAAAATCTACGCGGAGTGGGGTCATTTTGTATTGGTCCGTGACATATACAAACAGACATAAAAATTAAGATTTTGAGAATTTTCTGAGTGGTATAAGCCTTCATACCAAATTTCAAGTTTCTAGAACACCTGAAAGTACCTTTAGGTTTTCACAGTACGGCAATTTGTGTATATGTAGAAACAACCTTTTTAATGACTGTGTCTTCTAATTGCGTTGACTTAGAAGTTTGATTTTTTCACAACTTCGAGGGACTGCAGGCTTGAGTATTTAATGTTAATTTCAGCATGCTACCTCCACGCGTTCCAGAGTAAAAGGGTATTGACAGACAGACAGACAGACAGACGGACAACAAAGTGATCCTATAAGGGTTCCGTTTTATCCTTTTGAGGTACGGCACCCTGAAAATGAACTCGCGAGGTCTACAGCTCACAGAGCCACTAGTAGAGAAATGCCCAAAATACTTTAAATACATAAAATTGCCGGGCGCAACCCATCTCCTCCAGACATCGTAAATAAGCCTGGTCCGCTCCTTCCGGTCCTAAATGGTCTTGCTGCAGCGTTTCCGCCTCTAAATCTACGGAGAAAGCGACGTCGGAGATTTGTTTGGACTGCCACAGAAAGCTCTAATGCGAACTGCCAAGGAATGAAGTTCGCTCTCATCGTCTGTATTTCCGGACAGGTACAGTCCAGGTCTCTTCATGGTTAGAATAAATACGTTGTTACTGCACCACGAGTTTTCACCAGAGGGTCGAGCACTACTTTACGAAACCTGCGTCACGTAAAATCAAATAGTAAACGTTGTCGAGTTTGTATGTCGTTTGGAACATCGCCCGCCCGTGAGCGTATTTGGAACTAAAATTTAGTATGAGGTTTTCCGATCTCGATACGATAACCGTAACGTTACGCAGCATTCGTAAAGTCGTGCTCGACCCTCAGGACACCAGCGCAGCCTGACTTCACCCAAAGGCGAGCCTCGCAATGCAGCAGGGAATCGCCGTCAGGGACAGTGCTATTTTGAAAGAGGAAGCCCCTTTTTATTTTTGTACAGTCGAGGAAATTAATTCCTAACCCACCATGGAACCATTTCACAGTAAACGTCATAGAGGCATCGCATTGCTTTACAAGGAAAGTCTTTGTGACGTTTACTATGAAAGTGTTCTATGGTTCGTATGGTATCGTGCTCGACCCTCAGAATCGAGTAACGTTATCGTGTCGCCTTCAAGAAAATCTCTTTAAAGAACTCCGCAAACTTCGAAGAGGAGAGGGGACGGTCATTTTTTCACATTTTTTAACCCCCGACGAAAAAAAGTGGTTTTTTTATACGACGAGAAAGGAGACGAGCAAGTGGGTCACCTGATGGTAAGTGATCACCACTGCCCATAGACACCCGCAACCGCGGAGGGTTTGCAGATGCGTTGCCAACCTAGAGAGCTAAGATGAAATGCCTCTTGTGCCTGTAACTACACCGGCTGTCGCACAAAAGGCACGCGTGTTATAAATTTGACCTGTGTATCTATGTGTCTGTATTTTCCGTTAATGTTCGTAAAAAGAAAAACCGGTTGCATATAGCCAACTTCTTTTTCCGCCTCGGGCAAACATATTGAGCCGTCCCGCCATTTCGGTGTCGCCAGAGTAAACAATGTGGCCAATTTGGTGACATTTAATCTTCTCGTTGTTTTCACAAACAGCCTCTCTTTCACCAACTCTGCAATTGTCAGTTCACAATGACAATTCGATCTTTATTTCTTTGCCAATAAGAAGCGCGCTAAAACAAAAGCTCTTCAAGTCGGCAATTGACAACATTTCGGTCATTCTAATACTTTGCAATATTTGAATTTATTTTTCACTTTTTTTAAAATCTCGTCTTTTTGTCAAAATGAGAACGAAAATCTATTACGGCCAAATAGTTACCCAAGAAACAAGCAAAGGCACGCACTGTTTGCGTTTTATGTTAAAATTTTCAAGTCCCAAAAAACATGGAAGGTTACGGTAATGAAAGCACTTCACGGTAATTAAATATAAGGCTTAATAAGGCCACGGCGATGATAACTTTTTCATACTTTATTTCACAGACAAGCATAAAAGTAAAATAATGCTACAATATAGCGATTAAATCACTTTATTACTGACGACATATGTATTAAAAGTCTTAAAAAGTAAAACCGTTTTAAAAAAAAACATAAATTAATCTTCTAAAGTGATTATTTTTGTAGCCTAGCACAAATAGGTGCGATGCTAGCGGAATATTCATTGAATACCAACTTCATACTTGTGCTAGGCCATAAAAGTGATGACTTTAGAGGATTATTTGTTTTTTTTAATGCGGTTTTTATTTTTGTTAAATGTTTTTTTTTCATGAAGCGCTTATTATTATTATTGTTTCATAATTTTATGTTTATTTGATATTTAAAGAATTATCCTTCAACTCGCAACCGTTATAAAGAGTTGCACCTTCCATCATCACCTCATTAACATGAGATGATGACTACCAGACACAAATAATTGAATTGCTTTAGAAAATATATGGAATATTATAATGCGTGCCTGTAAAATTTGAGGGTGGTTCTCGATTTCCCTGGGATCCCATCCCATCATCAGATCCTGACTTTTCTGACAATGGGACCACTTATGAAGTATACCCTTTTAAAGAAAAAAATATTTTTCAAATCGGTCCAGCCGTCTTCGAGTAATCAGGGAACATACATTACAAAAAATTATACAGTAAAACATAGAACTTCCAAGTTGGTTACAACTTTTCTAATAATCTTAAAACAAACAAAAAATTCTCTTCATCAGTCACAAATACAAAAACAGAAGTAAGGATTAAACGATTATTACAAAATGTACGTACTCATCTTGATTAATCTACAGTACTTCCTCTTGCAATCAATTTTATTTGACCTTTCTACCAAATTCTAATTATTTTATTATTTCTTCCTACCTTTACCGTATGCTGTCTTATTATTGTTTACTTCTTCTTTTTGTAATATCAGAGTAATGCTCTACTTGGTGTTCTTCCTCTATTGGTGTATTTTTGATTTAAACTCGCAATAAAAAGCTAAAATTTTAATACAATATTTGCTGTGCTCACTAATTAACGTCGAGTTTTGGTAATTATCTGTCATTGATTGATTCCTACAATTTCATTTTCTTCTTTCTTCGCAAGTATCTTGGAGTTCCTGTTCTATACTATATTGCATACAATCCTTAATTTTCTTTAATAATGTATTCACTAATAATATAAATAAATAAATATTATGGGACAATTAAAACCAATTGACCTAGTCCCAAACTAGGCAAAGCCTGTACTGTACAAAGACAACGGATAAATATACCTACTTATATGGATAAGTACATACTTATATACAAGACATATCAAACATCCAAGACCCGAGAACAAACATTCATATTCGTCATACAAACATCTGCCCCGACCGGAGATCAAATAGAAACGTAGCATGGACTTTTAGGATGTCCCATGTTTAACTGAAACAGTTATTATAAATCATAAATTATGCAATATATGGAAAAGTCATAATACATTTAAAAAAAATCATTACCGTGATTTTAACATCATTGCCGTGACCTGTAAAGAGCTACGGTAAACGACGGTAATGAGGGTTCTGGTAATTAATATTTCGTACATGATGCCGAATAGCCAACCATTTTGAGTGCATTTTTATTTACAATTAACAGATTTGCATAGTATTTAATCTCTCAAAATGCATCAATATGTAAATAAAGTACATTAGACAATACATACCAAGAAAAGGGCTACCCGGTGATGATTTCAAAATTGTGACAATCTCCCGTTTAGCGACTTCGGGATAAGTTTCACGGAAAACGGGGCGCATGTCTGTTCGTCTTGGCATCGCATTAAAGACTTCAGTATCCTGGGTGCGCGTCTGCCAGCGTTTGGTGGCCAGATCAAAGAATTTTGATGCTATTCTCAAAGCGTCTAGTTTTGAGCACGGAAATGATTTTTTTACGGTGACAAACTTTACGTGTGTTTTTTCTGTGCATTATAGGATTATTTAATTTTCATATTTAACCGTAATCGATTTCTTATGAATGTAGCTATTGTGGAATGTATTCTTATTGGCGTTCTACAGACGCAATTTTTGTACGCGTCAATTAATATCTAAATTAACACATTGGAACAGGGTCCGGTAATGAAAATTTCACTGCTTAATTTTTTTTTTATTAATATGATATAAACAAAATCATTAAATTGTTTATGGCAATACATAGAAGAGATCATAAGCCATTTATTAGAATTTTTTTTTCCTGCATTGGTTAATACTGGAATATTTTAAGCCCTGGAAATGTGAAAAAATTGAAAGTCGTAGAATGACCGATTTCATATTTTTCACACCTGGAAATTAGTATAGGTATCGAAAAGGTTTTGCCTTCTGAACACACCACTATATTTATAAAAAAATAATATTTCTTATTTTTTTAAATATATGAGAATAAAATGTCAGATAAATTTAACATCTTGGTTTTGTTTTTTGATCGTGACAAGACAAAGACAGTTGATCCACCCTAGCGTCGTTTCGGAGTTACGTCCATTTGGAATAAGTACCTTTTATTAATTAATAATAAATTAATTACAAATCCTAATGAAAATTTAAAACCGTAGGTTTGCTCCTCTTTCAAAGTAGAATACAGACAATTAATCAAATTATAGTCTCAAAAATATGAAATGTTGTCAATTGACACTGAGTTGTCATTGAAAACTGACAATTGTAAAGTTCGTGAAATAGGGGCCCGGCTGTTCTCCACAGGTCGCATTTGTCAACCGATTCTCATGACATTTTGTGAGCAGGCTCGCTAATTATACTTAAAGAATTTTTCGTCGACTCGTTTTTTGGATTTTTTATCTATCACCATCATTCGTCATCATGTCAGCCGAAAGATGTCCAATGCTGGCCGGCGGCCTCCCCCGCGGCTCTCCACTCAGACCGGTCTTGTGCTTTGCGCATCCACCGCGCTCCCGCGATCTTTACCAGGTCGTCGCTCCATCTTGTTGGAGGCCTACCGACAGCCCGTCTCCCGGTTCGTGGACGCCATTAAAGAACCTTCTGACCCCACTACTACTTAAGTTTCGCAATTCTTCGGGCTATATCATAATTTCTGATTCTATCCGTCAAAGAAACCCCGAGCATAGCCCTCTCCATCGCCCGCTGAGTGACTTTGAGCTTCCTTATGAGGCCCATCGTTAGCGCCCACGTCTCAAAGGCTCGAGCACGACTTTACGAATGCTGCGTAACGTTACGGTTATCGTATCGAGATCGAGAAACCTCATACTAAATTTTAGTTCCAAATACGCTCACGGGCGGGCGCTGTTCCAAACGTCATACAAACTCGACAACGTTTACTATTCGATTTAACGTTTACTATTTCGAAAAGTCGTGCTCGACCCTCAGATCCGTAAGTCGTCACTGGCAACACACACTGCTCAAAGACTTTTGACTTCAATCATTAATATAACCCACAATAATTGCAAATACATTAATGCTCTCTGGGCTCATAAAAGAGCGCCTTACTTTTCCCACCAAATGGGGAAGTAATTCAGTCATCGTTATATTTTTACGCTCGCGACAAAATGGCGGCGGGATTGCTTTTTAATTAGACCTAAAAGCGCTGTTAAATCTTAAAAACTCATAATGTGGACGTAAAATTATGAATTACAATGGAAAGTTTTTTACGAGATTGCAAGTTGATTATTCCTTGGGAATACTTTAGCGCAATTTTTAATGTTCGAGATAGCATCAAAACGGCATTTTCAAAGATGGTGGAAGGAGCTTGTTGGTCAACATCTTGTCAATCGGTCCATTCGTTTAGGAGCTACGATGCCACAGACAGATACACAGATACATTTATACTGAATAATAACGAGAAAAAGAAACCCCTTCCTAAGGGAATTCCTGGAAACAATATAATATCGTATGTCATTCTCACAACTGAAACGAACCTAATGACACCTCATATTGAAATCCGTGAAACGGTTCAGGCCGCAGGGTGTGCCAAAGAATCAGAATAATTACTAACCAGAGCTCGGACAGGTCATAGCAAAATAATTGCAACACGATTATAGAACAAGATTAATAGAGCCGCATTATGTACAGTTATTTAATTATGTTTTTCAATTACATTTATAACAGTAACCCAAGATTCACCAAATATGTGTGTGCAGGTATTTCCATTAACATTAACATTTTTTTAAAGCTGATTTATGCAATCATCAACTACTTACTGCATGTTCTGGAACAAACCAATGTTTTTGTTTAATTTTACTTATTATTTAATTATTTGTGCTATATATTATTCACTATTTTCATTTAATTGCATTATAAAGTAAAAATGGTAAATTGCGGTAATTTAGATAATTATAATCTTAAGTATCGACTCTCTATTGAGTATTGTTCTATTTCCATATCTGTTTTTGCTATGACCTGTCCGAGCTCTGGTACTAACATACAGTACGCTCGAAAAATATAACCCTGCTTCGGCAATTGGGTAAAAAATTACTTAGCGTTCTATAACACCCACAACGGATAGTTCCATCTTGCGTACCTGGGTTAAGATCATCAACTGAAATGCCTCGCCATTATGTGTATACCTGATGCTTATGACATCTTATTATTCTAATCTATTTTATTTTATTACGTCAATTTAACTATCTTAATTAAAATTATTTTAGTGTAGGTATACTAACGTGCTGTAACACAGGGTACTAACAATTTTTACGGAATTCCTAATGTTCCGAAATAAAGATCTTTTATTTATTTTATTTTATTTATTTATAAGCGAAGCCGTGATAGCCTAGTGGTTTGACCTATCGCCTCTGAAGCAGAGGGTCGAGGGTTCAAACCCCGGCTCGCACCTCTGAGTTTTTCGGAATTTATGTGCGAAATTACATTGGTAATTTATCATGAGTTTTTCGGTGAAGGAAAACATCGCGAGGAAACCTGCACAGTCCTGCGAAGCAATTCAATGGTGTGTCTGAAGTTCCCAATCCGCACTGGGCCCGCGTGGGTACTATAGCCCTCTGTTTCTGAGAGGAGGCCTGTGCCCAGCAGTGGGACGTAAATAGGCTGATGATAATGATAAGCGAATATGGGAGGCGATGGGAGTCGTCCACACATCACACAAAAATAAACCCTCATTCTCCAAAAGCTTTTGCGGGTGGTAGGACCTTGTGCGAGGTCCGTCCGGATCGCTACCACCATCTTAGTAGCTAATACTACCGCTAAGCAGCAGTTCCTGTAGTGTTATGTTCCGGTGTGGAGTGAAAGAGAGGCTTTCCTCCTATACGGGCACAAGAACATTTCATCTTAACTCTCTAGGTTGGCAACGCATCAGCAAACCCCCGGGGTTGTGGGTGTCTATGGGCAGTGGTGATCACTGATCACTTACCATCACAGGTAACCCACTTGCTCGTTTGCTTTCCTTGTCGTATAAATAACATCTGTTGGTATATGCACTTCCCCACTATCTAAAAGAAAAACTTCATAAAAAAACACGTAGAGGAAATTGAAATAATTTATCCTTTCCTCCTACAAACTTATTGTTTGTTCTCATTCGTCATATCCAGAAAAACAACGTCACTGAGTCGCATTCACAACATATATCATACACTACCATATCCCATGCCAAAAACGTCACAACTCACATCTCTCGCTAACTAGAAAAGTCTCTAAAACCCAAGCGAGTAATGAGCAATTTCGTTCGCTTGGTTCACGTGGCTTACGCGAGAGTTTCCCCACTTCATACCAGATATTGTTAAGGTCTTTTGTGTGACGGGATATCAAATGGCGAATAATTTAAACAGTAACATATAACACAAGTATTTAATGACAGAAAATAATCATAATACAATAATCAAAATGATACCAACCTTACTCAAAGACGCCTCGTTCCGAAGTGAATCAAATGCCGCCGACTGCAATGACGTTTACTCATTTGACATAAGCAGGCACAGTGTTGCCACTGTAATATCGGATCGTATTGATGGGTATAATTGGGAGTCATGTTACAGTCGGCCATCCTTCAGGAACGAGTCTCTTCGTTCTAAGTTTTGTATTTAGGCACATACTTTAACAAGCAGTAGAATCATCATCAATTGTACCAACTTTAGTTAATTTACAATTCATAACATTAACAGTAAGAGAAAATAAATTCAAAGTTCATAATGAATTGATAATTCAGATCTAGAGGTAAGGAAGTTGAAATCATTCATCAATGAATCGAAACTTTTCTATTACGATAACTAATCTAAGCTAATTTCATACTATACTACCCTTCTAGCTATAGTCATGAAGTGAGACAGTTCATTGCCTCTCAAACTGTCCCATTATCATGACCGCGATGCTTGAGACCACTCCTGGGCGGTGAGTTCCTACACCAATCATGCCCGGTCCCAACATCCTCACTACTCACTATGTAATTACACAGTGTGAGAGCTAAGTCCTTCGCAAACACACCGTCATCATTCATGGGATTTGAGCCAATCCTGGGCGGCGAGTTCATACGCCAGTCATGCCCGACTCAAACTTCCTTGACTAATTAATCCGTTAACACAAATCAAGTCTCGCTTATTCATTTCTTAATATGCTTTTCATCAACTACAAGATCATGAGTTAGTTAACATTCGTTAAATATTAACATAATAAACAACAACGTCAAAGCTATTGGTTAACACTTTCATCATTGTCACAGTCTGAATCACTTGAAGAGCAAGCGGCGGCATTAAAACTGAGCCATGGGAATAATTTGTCAATTGCAACAACTGTTTCGTACCTAGCCCCTTTTCTGGTCAAGGGAGTGTCCTCCACAAGAAAACGGTCGTTAGGTAAAATCTTTTTAATTCTATTTACATTTCGCTTCTAACTTTTTAGATTGCCCTGGTCCTGTCACAATTGCCCTAGCAATCCTCACTAAATCGCCCTCCTTATATATCGTACTATCCTTTTTGTTTTTATCATATTGATTTTTCATCTTTTCCTGATTTCGTGTTATCCTTTCCGAAGCCTCATTTCTTATTTCTTTTATCGATTTATTTCCAACGTCAATATTTTCGACTTCATCAACTAGTTCATTTAAAATGCCTTGAGATGGATTTGTTATTGTTCTGCCTAACAAAAGTTCAGTAGGTGTTTTTTTTGTAACGTCATGAACTGTCGTATTTAGCCCTAACTGAACGTCAGGAAGTAGGTCTTCCCAAGTATTTTTATTTTTGCCGTGCACCATGGAACCAAGGGCAGCCAAGATCGTTCTATTGTAACGTTCGACCTGCCCGTTGGCCCTTGGTGTGGCGACAGCGTTTAGAACGTGTTTTGTACCTATTGATTGTACGAAAGTTTTGAACTTCTTACTCGTGAAACTTGTCCCTCGATCTGTTATCAATCGGGTTGGCGACCCAAAGTAGCTAAAGAGAGTTTTGAATGCGCGAATGCTCTCCTTAGTTTTAGTGCTTCGGACCGGAAATAGGCTTACGTATTTCGTGAACGCGTCCACTGTCACTAATATGTATGTGAAACCTCGTCTACTTTTTGGGAAGGGACCGAGGTGGTCCGCGTGAAGCGTATGGAATGGTATGTTAATCTTTGGGATGGGGTGGAGTAGTCCCTCTCGCGAGCCCGCTGGCAACTTATGGTGAGCACACTCCAAGCAAGCAGATACGTATTTCTTGATGAATTTGCGCATCTTCGCAAACCAGAACAACGAACGTATCCGCTCCAGCGTCTTATCAAAGCCAAAGTGGCCCACGCTATCGTGGTTAGCTTTCAAAAGTTGCCAACGCACTCCCTTTGGAACCACCCACCTTATTACGCCGTCCTTCAATACACGAAAGACTCGTCCATTTTTAAGCGTATAATCTTTATACGTATTTACGATTTTAGGTGTATCTGAGTCTTCTAGGATACCTTTTATGCGTCTGATTTCATCATCAGAGGACTGTACCGTGGAGATCCAGTCTTCAGTACCAACTGATAAAACATCTAGTGTATGTGTTTGTTCTGGTTCTACTGATACGGGTCCTCTGCTGAGGGCATCGACGTGGGACATCTTTTCGCCCGGGCGGTACTCGATAGTACAATCAAACTCGAGAAATTGTATCCACCAGCGGGATATGCGCGGGACTAGGTCCCTTTTGGTGAATGTAGACCGCAGGGCATTGCAGTCACTAACGATTGTAAATTTTATACCGATCAGGTATGTGCGAAATTTACTGAGCGAGCTGACGACAGCTAGTGTTTCTAGCTCAAACGAGTGCAATTTCATCTCATCGGGCTGAGTTTGACGGCTAAAGTAGGCCACTGGCCGCCAGGGATCGGACTGTTTTCTCTGTAACAATATGCCTGCTAAGCCGAACTTACTGGCGTCAGTGTGCAACTGTGTATCTGCCGTGTGATCGTATAATGCGAGCACGGGTCTTTCCGTTAATTTATTCTTTATCACCTGAAAGGCTTGGGCTTCTAGATCGTTCCATTTCCAGGGTGTGTCCTTTCTCAGCAGGCTCGTCAGTGGCCTCGCTATCATTGCGAATCCACTGACAAACCTCCTGAAAAAGCTCGCAAGCCCGAGGAATCTCCTCACTTCGTGTTGATTCCTCGGCGATGGAAACTTGGCTACAGCCTCGGTCTTAGAGAGCCCAGGTCTAATACCATTTTTATCAATCTCAAAGCCCAGAAAATCTATTCGCTCTTGAAAAAAATGGCATTTTTCCATCTTAAGAGTGAAACCCGCCTCTCTCAACAACCCAAGTACCTCGTCGAGACGTTTAAGTCCCTCCTCAAACGTTTTCGACGGTATCAAGATATCATCCATGTAGATTACTATATAGCCTACTTTGGATTTACTAAGAACCTTGTGGATTGCCCTTTGAAAGACCGCAGGGGCGTTCGCCAGCCCAAAAGGTACCCGATTATACTCATAAAGCCCATCGGGCGTGACAAACGCAGTCTTTTCCCGTGATTGCTCAGCTATTGGAATTTGGTGGTAACCTGAAGCTAGGTCCAGGGAAGTGAATAATGATTGGCCAGAAAGTTGATCTAATAAATCCTCTATGTGTGGTAAGGGGTAATGATCTCTTTTGGTGCGACTGTTGAGGGCGCGGTAGTCCACACAAAGACGCTTTTCCCCTGATTTCTTTTTAACCAGTACTATAGGACTGGCGTATGGCGATTGGGACTCCCGCACTATCCCGTGATCCAACATGTCTCCCACCATATCCTGGACTAACCTACGCTCAGAATGAGCCAACCGATATGGCCTGTAAACCACCGGGGTTGTATCCTTGAGATGGATTTCCATCTCAGTCACATTAGTGAATCCCAAGTCATGCATCCCTGTAGAGAAGCAGTCTTTGTATTTGTTAAGTAATTCTTCGCATTGTCGTACTTGGGTGGGCGATAGATGATCACCGCACTTGGGACTCACGAGTGCCTGAGGGGGAAATTCACCTGAGACCGTCATAACGTTATTACTGGTGTCTATGAATCTAGCTCGAGTAACGAGAGTATTTGTTTTGAATTGTAGTGGTGTCGTGCTAATATTCTGAATAAGTAAATTACAGTCAACGCCCCTGACTTGATATTCGCCTGGCAGAAGATAATATTCATGACCTACAGGTCCTCTGACTGATCCACTAACATAAATACTACCATGGCACGAGGTGTCGGACCTGACTGGAATCGATATCATTTCACCTACATCTATACTCACATCACAGGTTGTATATAATAGTAGCTTAAAATCATGTTCGTGTTGCGTCCGTTCGAATTTCAGATCTGTTGGCGTCTTAACAATCGTAAGTGTAGGTCTCTCTGTAAAACTATGTCCAAGTAAGACGTCGCAGTTAATTAAATGGTCATCCACTATGAATACTTCGACATCCCTTTCCAGTATGCCCTGAACTTCGACATTAACTAACGTGGAACCCATTGGCAAGTAAGGTATGTTACCTAAACCCCTTAGGAAGGGACCGGTAACATCCTTCCAAGTCATACCCATATTCAAGGCAGCATTTTTACGAACTAAGGTAGCTTCACTACCTAAGTCTACCTGGCAGGTTATGGGAAAACCGTTTAAGCTTATGAGAATTCTATATTTATCATTCGTGTTTTCTGAAACGGAAACTTCAAGAACATTTTTGCTATTATCATTGGGTGTGGGGTTTGCTTTAGTTTTTGGGCACTGTGAGGAGTCATGACCAAGAAAACCACAATTGGCACACTTTACTACAGGTTTCGGGCATTTGAAGCTGGGATGGCCTACACCCTGACAGTTAAAACATTTAATAGGCCCCTTATTACTATTGTTCCTGGGAGTAGCACTATTGGTGTCGGTGGACCTCGTAGAATTGTTATTGAAATTTGGGTTACTGCCTACACGTTTATCACGGTACATGTCTTTTAGATTATCTGCTTGGTTACGGTTATTTGATTTTACGGTCTTCAAGAATTCCAATACGTCTTCAGGCTTGTCAAATCTAGCTGCCTGAGCACCTACACGTACGCCCCTATCGTCAATTGCAAAAAGTAAACAGTCCACCGCTTCCTTTCCAAATATCTTACACCTATTTAGTAGATTAAGTTTAGCGAAATAGTATACTTCAAACGATTCACCAGGGCGCCCCCTTCGATTAAGCATATCTGTTAAGAGTTCCGCATAGTTTTCGGTAGCGGGAAATGATTCCCTCAACATTTCCTTCCACTCATTCCAGGTATGCTTAATCGAGGGTAGGCCCTGGTACCAGTTTTTCGCAAGTCCAGTCAGTTTAGGCAGGGCATAATGAATCGTTTGTCTTTCATTCCAATTATAAATTTCTGAACATTCGTCTACTTTGTCAAGCCAGATGTTAATAGTTTGTTCTTTTTGCATTGGGTCATACTCCGGTATGACATTATTAAGAGACGAGCTAAGCAACGATTCATTATTCCCTGTCTTTGCTTTCAGTACATTTAAAAATTCCTTAAAGAAATCCAGTGTAGATCTACGTTCACTCTGCTCCTTATTCTCATTATGGTTAACCGATTTACGTTCGTTTGTTGGTGTTCTCAGGCAACGGTCGCGAGTGTGACGGTTGGAACTTGCGGTTTTATCTGTGCGGCCACTGACGCCGGGTCTGTGTGTTAACGATCGCTTGTCACGTTTTCCGTCACTCATTCGTGCCCGTTTTCTAAGTACCTCGTTTTCAAGGGACCTTACTTGTTTTCGCATTCGTGTCAACTCCAGCTCGGTGCGGCTGAGGCTCCGGCTTCGGTGACGGCTGCGGCTGCGACTCGTCTTCGCCCGCGAAGCTCGCTGATCATAACGACTGCGGCTACGGCTGGGTCGCGCCCACGAAGAACGAGGGTCACGATGGCTTCGGCTGCTGTGCCGTGTACGCGGGTCATGCTCAACGCCGCGGCTGAGCCCGCGACTACGTCGTAGTCTTCCCCGCAAACTCCGATCTCTTTCTCGGTCGCTCATTTTCTGAAACTCAGGTTGAACGTGTGAGCTGGTGCTTGTGAGAACCCTTGCAATACTTTAGATGAGCAACAGGTGTTTGTTGGAATGCTCAGTGAATCGAAAATCAAAAGTGAAGCAACGATATATACAGTTACTTTGCTCACCCGCGACCACTAATGACAAATAGTTATATCTGTGCGGCAAATGTATGTTTCCATGCAACACCTCCACCTCCACTGCTACACGAATCAACACATGCCACACAGACCCAACTATCACCACCACCACTATACTAAACGCTGACGCGTTTCGGCACTCTCCACGAGGCCATTTACGAAGCACAACAACAACCGCTCAACATGCCACCACTTCCACTACTGACATATGTAAACCATGTACTCAACTTAGTTAATGACAAAACCAACGTACCCACTAATATTTTATAAATTCCAAACTACCCTTTTATGTAAGTCCTAAACTACCCTTTTTTAAGAAATGAATTCCAAACTACCCTTTTTATTTTTATTTTTAATCTACGCCAGGTACCCCGTTATTTTTAACCGAGTACGGTAAAAAGAGAAGTCATGTTCTCATTATTACTATGACACATTATTAAAATTAGAACCAAGTCGTAAAGTTGATTTGGTAATTTCTAAGGCCGATAAGGGCAATTGTATTGTTGTTTTAGAAAGGGGTCAATATAATGATAAAGTAAATGACATCATTCAAGGAGAGGGTTTTTTGAATTTACGTAGGGATCCCACCGCCGCGTTTCATAAAGACCTAAAAAACCTTCTGAAAAATTCTGCATTTACCTTTGACACCGAACAAAAGAGGAGCAATGTGATTCCTATGAATCCGCAGGCACCAATTTTATATGGTTTACCTAAAATTCACAAGGATGGTGTTCCTGTTCGCCCTGTTGTTTCATACGTGAGTGCTCCAGCGTATAAAGTAGCGAGGAAGTTAAATAGCATTGTTCGGGAAAAATCTTCTTTTAAGCCAATATATAGTTTAAAGAATAGTTCAGATTTAGTAAATAAAATTAAAGACATTAATATACCGCCGAACTCAACATTACTTTCTTTAGATGTGGATAGTTTGTTTACCAACGTACCATATAGTGAAACCTTAAATATTCTTAGATGTCACTTAGAAAGGAAGCGTTTACATCCGGGGGAGGTTTGTGAGTTAATAGAATTAGTAACTTTATGCATGAAACAAAATTATTTCAGATTTAATGGTCAATATTATTTGCAGAGTGATGGTTTAGCAATGGGGTCACCTCTTAGTCCTTTAATGGCTGACGTTTTTATGGATAACTTTGAAAAACAATATATAGTGGGGAACAGCAATTTAGTATATTATTATAGGTATGTTGATGATTTAATTTTATGTTGGAAGGGGAGTATGAGGCAGCTAGATTTGTTTATTAGTGCTCTCAATAACAAACATCCAAAAATAAAGTTCAAACGAGAATTAGAGGAAAATCGTTCATTAAATTTTCTGGATTTAACTATTACAAGAGTAAATAATAGGCACCAGTTTCAAATTTACCGTAAGCCTACGTACACAGATACTGTCATACCTGCAAATTCTACTCACCCATGGCAGCATAAACTGGCTGCTTTCCATTGTTATGTACATAGACTACTAACTGTACCTCTTTCGAAAGAGCATTATGATTCTGAGTTACATACTATATATCAGATAGCAACAACAAATGGTTATAGTACAGCAATGGTTAATAGTCTGGTTCAAAAGAAGCAGGGACGGATAGTGAATAGCATGCTTTACTCTGCGTTGCCATCTCAGCCTACTAACAAATTTAGATCTAGTATTACTTATGTTGGCCGGTTGTCTGACAAGATTTATAATATTTTAAAATCAAATAACATCAATGTTGCCTTTAAGACTACTAATTCTTTACGTTCTAGACTTTGTAATAACAAAGAAAAGGTGGATAAAGGGAACAGGTCGGGCGTATATAAACTCACTTGTGGCGACTGTAGTCAAGTATACATTGGACAAACCGGTCGAAGCTTTGATACTAGATTTAAAGAGCATGTCTCGTCATATAGGCATGATCATCCAGAGAAATCAAACTTTGCCAAGCATTTATTAGAAACGAATCATTCGTTGTTAGACTCAGATACGTACGAAATTTTACATTATTGTGATAAGGGTTTGCGGCTATCGGTTTTAGAACAATTGGAAATTATTAGGTACAACAACATGGGGTCTATTATTAATGAACAAGTTAATTTGGTTTCTTCGCCTTTGTTACGACTTGGTTCTAATTTTAATAATGTGTCATAGTAATAATGAGAACATGACTTCTCTTTTTACCGTACTCGGTTAAAAATAACGGGGTACCTGGCGTAGATTAAAAATAAAAATAAAAAGGGTAGTTTGGAATTCATTTCTTAAAAAAGGGTAGTTTAGGACT
Organism: Clepsis dumicolana; assembly: GCA_963691665.1. NCBI lineage: Eukaryota > Metazoa > Arthropoda > Insecta > Lepidoptera > Tortricidae > Clepsis > Clepsis dumicolana. The sequence continues at coordinate 19,480,659 of OY829507.1, read as the reverse complement.
TACATAAAAGGGTAGTTTGGAATTTATAAAATATTAGTGGGTACGTTGGTTTTGTCATTAACTAAGTTGAGTACATGGTTTACATATGTCAGTAGTGGAAGTGGTGGCATGTTGAGCGGTTGTTGTTGTGCTTCGTAAATGGCCTCGTGGAGAGTGCCGAAACGCGTCAGCGTTTAGTATAGTGGTGGTGGTGATAGTTGGGTCTGTGTGGCATGTGTTGATTCGTGTAGCAGTGGAGGTGGAGGTGTTGCATGGAAACATACATTTGCCGCACAGATATAACTATTTGTCATTAGTGGTCGCGGGTGAGCAAAGTAATTGTTTTTTAGTTCATAAATATGGACCTCCGCAAAGTAACGCCTGATTCAATAAATGATATATACAGGGCAGACAATAAGTAATAATATGTATATTATATCTCCTTCAAGCTGGTTTAGTTGAACAATATTAGTGCAACCGCTATTACATACATACTTCCACATTTATTTACTTATTATACTCTTTCCGCACAAAAAAAATCGCGTCAATTCGTTCCTTTGTTTTAACACGAAAGAAGGACAACAACAAACCAACACACCTTTACCTTTATAGTATCAATTAGGATTTAACGACCACCATTTTAGTTTTAAATCCATATTCATCTGCTCATTTGTCACTTATTTCTGCGACTAGAAGTTTTTCGTTATTAAAAATATTGCTGTTCTTCCTATTTCCACATGTATTATTAATTAATTTTGGTTTTAAATCAAGATCAACTACCATATTTTTTTAATTCGTAATCTGGTTTCATCCGTTTAAGGGTGTATTATTTTTACATAAAATGATTTTAACTTTGTATGATCATGACAATTTTATTTACTTTTACAATTATTTTTACATTTACTTCACTTCGTTCAACGAAAATGAAAAATAAATAACTACCGTCATTTGTTTTTATTTTAGGAATCGAATTCCATCTGCTTACTGATAGATTATTTTCACAATTCACAGTCACTAATTTGTTAAATAGTTACATGTCTTTCTATTTTCACGTATATTTTGCTATTGATGGTCGAACTTTAGTGGCGTGGAACAACGTATTTATTCGCAAATATCCCACTTCTGAGATGTGACGGGATATCAAATGGCGAATAATTTAAACAGTAACATATAACACAAGTATTTAATGACAGAAAATAATCATAATACAATAATCAAAATGATACCAACCTTACTCAAAGACGCCTCGTTCCGAAGTGAATCAAATGCCGCCGACTGCAATGACGTTTACTCATTTGACATAAGCAGGCACAGTGTTGCCACTGTAATATCGGATCGTATTGGTGGGTATAATTGGGAGTCATGTTACATTTGTTTCCTCGGTTTACGACCTACCCATTCATAAACTATTAAGACACGTGGCACATACAATTAGAAAAGGCGTAAGTGCCAATAGGTGTTTTGATTATACATAATGTGACTAATACGTTGATAAGCTACTTGAGCAAACATATTAACCACTCACCACTGCGGTGGAGAATAATAGGGATTATCGTAAATCCGTCCTGTTGTGTTAATTAGTTTAAGCTATACATACTATAGCTACTTTTAATATAGACTCAAGGCCAGGTCCCTATTTCACCAACTTAACAATTGTCAGTTTTCAATGACAATTCGGTGTCAACTGCTGACTTGAAGAGCTTCTGTTTTAGCGCGCTTCAAATTGTCAAAGAAATGTAGTTCGCATTATTAAGGGCCAGAATTATAGGAACGTTTTACTACGGGTTTTCCCTTAAACGTCCTCTAATTTTAGCCTGGAATATATTTGGATAGAAATTAATTTACTGATGATGTTCGTTATTTATTATAAAGCCAGAAAATCTTTGACGTTTCGTGTCACGTTAATGTCGAAGATCCGGGTTCGATTCCCGTGGTAGGCAATATTTTTCTGGTTCTCTGTGTAATCTTGTTTCTGTACGTACACTCCATTGAGAACGTGAATTATTGTTGAGGTAGTGGTTTCTCCTACTTATACGGCCTTTCAAGCAGAGGGCCGTGGGTTCGAGTTTGAGCTTTTCGGTAAAGTCAAACATCCTGAGGAAACCTGCACGGTATTACGAAACAATTTAATGGTGTGTGTGAAATGCCCGGTCCGCACTGGGCCCGCGTGGGAACTATAGCCCAAGCCCTCTCATGCTGACAGGAGGTCTGTGCAGCAGTGGGACGTTAAAAAGGTTGGTGGTGTGTGGCGAGTGGTTCGTACTAATATCGCTCTCGGCGTACACGTTGCGTGAACGCATCAACGCAAAACTCGCTCGCAAATCGGCAATGTGATTGATAAGGCTGTTAAGATAAGCATCAAAATATTACGAGAAACATGTACAAGTTCTACCAAACTAGCTTATGCAACGCGGCTTTGCCCCCGTGAAATATTTCAAAATGGACTAGCTCCTCATGCGGGAATTTCGAAAGATCCCACCTTAGTGCACCTCTAGGATACTCAAGGTACAGTTTGCCAAATTTCAAGTCTCTAGGTCTAGGTTTAGGCTGTGCGTTGTCTGTCAGTCAGTGAGTCACGTTACTGTTTTGTGTATCAACCAAATTCACGCCAAAGCGATCGCGGATCTCAGATTGGACTGTCAGTTGTTCAAATTCTCGCATCGCTCTCAACTGCCATCGATTGGAGCAATCGAATAGTCTGCTTCGAATCGGTCCTATTTGCTCCCGCGTTTTAGTAAAATTTTTCGCGCCAACGGTTCAGCCTGCGGAGAATGCGGAAAAATGTGGAAAATACATTGTTTGTGTTTGCGGAAGAATTTGCTACGCTTTCACGGGGCGAGTCGTTTCTGTTTACCGGTGACTTTGTGATCGGAGCTAGATAATAAAAGGGATTAGTGTTGAGAAATATAGTGGGACGGTTGTCGTTTGTCTTATTTCGATCGTTAATATTTATGGAATGGAGACAAGGCGTGTTAAATTTTATAGGCTTATTGGTCTCATAATTATTTTTAAAAATCTAACGCATTGTACCTACATTGGCATTTCGGTCAACATTATAAAGAATAGAATACATTCCTTCAGCTTGTTTAATTTTCAAACTTTTATTGTTAAAAATGCAGGCCGCATGAATCCGTGTTCAAGTGAAATGTAGGTAGGTATTCACTGTGAGAAAATATGTTTAAGGATGCAAGATTCCTAGATCATTCAAGCTGGTGTGTCAATGCAGCTAGCAAACAGTAGCTTAATAAGATAGTGGTTGCCACGCTTTAAAAAAAAAGTCGAATAGGTAAATTGACCCTACAGCGGAATTTCAAGATGCGGAATTCCCCATTGAAGCTGTCGTGTCGTCATATCCAGTGTAATTGGCTAGCAGTGTAATTCTATGCAGATAATTTAAATAAAAATGTACATGGAACACCTAAATAATTCCGCATAAGCTACTGGGAGCGGTGATGGTTTCAATGCTGACTAAAGTTCACGATGCGTAATTCCCCCGTTCAAAGGGTCGTGTCCAGTGTAATTATTTGACATCGGCTGCCAGGGAGTCGGAAAACCATATAGATTGAATGAAATTATCCAGCATCATTCTTCGTCAGTGTAGTAGTGTGTTAACATAAGTGAAAACCATTTATGAAAGATGAACGTAAATTATTAAACATAATGAAAACGGGACGGGGACGGGACGGGGCGTTCACTTGAAAGTTTGATTTTCACACAGCTTCAAGGGACTTGAGTATATGATGTTAATTTCAGCTTGCTACCTCCACGCGTTCCAGAGTTTTGGGTCTTGACAGACAGACAGACGGACGACAAAGTGATCCTATAAGGGTTCGCTTATTCCTTTTGAGGTGCAGGACCCCAGAAACTAGATAGATTAAATATTGGAAACGGCCGAAAGCTTCTTTCAAGCATAGCTGTAATGTCGTGTAAAGTTCAAGACGCGGAATGCAGCCAAGCTGTCGCGTCCAGTGTAATTGGCGTCGTGCGACTGCCAGCGAGGTGTAAAACTATCCCGATAAATCGGCCCGCTTTAATTGGTAACAGCAAATCGCAAACAATGTGCCGGGTGCGACCGGTCGCTTCTTGCGCAGAGCTGGTGGGCGCAGTAGGTAGATCATCATCACCAGCCTCTATACTTAACTCCCGACGAAAAAGCGGGGTGTTCTAAGTGTGACCTGTGTGTCTGTCTGTGGCGTCGTAGCTCGCAAGCGGATGGACCGATTTCGATGCGGTGATTTTTAATCAAAAGCTAGTTGAATCGAGATGGTTCTTAGTTAAGTTTCATTAAAATCGGTTCACCAGTTTTTGAAATATTGAACTTTGAAATAACAATGTCGGGGGGTTTTCAGCCGCTCTAAGTTGGTTAGGTTATTCACGTTCCACTTCTGGGCACAGGCCTCTCAGAATGAGAGGGCTTGGGTTACAGTTCCCACGCGGGCCCAGTGCGGATTGGGAACTTCACACACATCATTGAATTGCTTCGCAGGAGTGTGCAGCTCATCACCGAAAAGCTCGCGATAAATTACAAATGTAATTCCGCACATGAATTCCGAAAAACTCAGAGGTGCGTGTGCGCCGCCACGCTACGCCGCCGGTAATGGGCGTTAACCATGCTATTTTAGTACATAAGCTACTTCCAGTAAGTTGTCCTCGAAACTGAAGTTTGGTATGAAGATAGATCTTATAGCACAATGTGTATTCTAGACCAATATAAAATGTCCCCACACTGCGTTTTGCTTAGGAGCAGGGCTCTGCTAACACTGGAAAGCTTAAAACACAGGGGAAAACCGGGAAAAATCTTTGTACGGAACCCTCTTTGCGCGAGTCCGACTCACACTTGATCGGTTTCATCATCATCATCATCATCATGTCAGGCGTAAGACGTCCACTGCTGGCCGGCGGCCTCCCCCGCGGCTCTCCACTCAGGCCGGTCTTTCGCTTTCTGCATCCACCGCGGTCCCGCGATCTTCACCAGGTCGTCGCTCCATCTTGTTGGAGCCGCGAGTGCTATCATCTTGGAGGCGTCTTGGTCGGTTTCTTTAAGTGTAATTGCCCTACTGACCCAACCACTCCTGCGCCCCCTCTCAATTAATTCCAACACTGGCCGGATTCGATTCCCGTTTCTGAACTTGCATTTGTTACCGCAGTTTATTGTTGAACTTCGAGTTAACCGGCGATTACAGTCAGGCGAAGCTATTTGTGTAACCCGAGTCCTTGTTTCCTGTTAATGTTGATTTAAAAGGTTAAGCTTGATGGGAACTGTGAATTAGTTATTTAGATACCTCGTACCTACTCTTTTTTGAAAAGTGGCTAAAATCCCCCCCCCCCCCCTTCCTCTATTGGTTGGTTGTTTACAAATGCCATGACGTCGCGATCTTGGCGGGAGCGTTTTTGACGTTTCAAAGTACAGGTTAAAAAATAAAATTGAAAATTGAATTTACACGACATATATTTTTTTATACGACGAGGAAGGCATACGAGCAAATGGGTCACCTTATGGTAAGTGATCACCACTGCCCTTAGACACCCGCAAGCCCGGAGGGTTCGCAGATGCGTTGCCGACCTAGAGAGCTAAAATGAAATGCCTCTTGTGCCCGTAATTACACCGGCTGTCTTACTCTCCACACCGGAGCACAACAGTGCAAGCACTAACAATTTTAAATAATTCGCTGTTAATTGCATTAGACATAATGAAAACGGGAGCTCATCAAACCTATAAGGTAATCGCGGTCAATATTACGTCTATTGCAAGCACTGCTGCGTAGCGGCAGGATTAGCGAGTAAGATGATGGTAGCAATCCGGACGGAGCTTGCACAAAGGTTACCCGTTATGTATTAAAATCCATATTTTTAGATTCACTAGACATAATACTACGAATATATTTTTCGTAATTTGTACCAGTACATGGTGTTAGTAAATCAATGCAGACCACTTATTTTAAGTAAAACCATTCGCATAAAATGTAAATAGGCAACTTTATCAACCAGCGAGGATCGCCCGGCACGACGGACTAATACTGCCCTACCTGCCCCAAAGCTGTAGCGATGGCACTCAGCAAATCTCATGTCTAAATAAAATTCATACACTGAAACACTTCAATCCGTCCAAAAAGTACTTATGACTGGAGAAGACAGCGCCGAAAAGTATGCCAGCGCGTTGAAGTTCTAACGCAGCTTCTCTGTTCCTGGAACGCTGGAGAACTTTTGAAACAGGCAATGGCCACTTAGTCACGGGAAAATGTATATTATAAATGTGTATTTGTACTTTTTATAATTATGTCCTTTTTTATGTCGGGGTTTTTTTTAATTGGATGTAAGTATGTTGCAAATTTTGACATGAGTGAAGACGTCGGACGAAGGTCTCGGTGGTTGCGGAAAGCACAAGACCGGGTCTGAGTTGAGAGTCTTGGTAGGCCACCGGCGCAGTGGACGTCTTTCAGCTGACATGATGAGAAAGAGGTTAACATTTAAAAGGAGGGTACTGTTCGTTTAAAAGGAATTCATTTAAAAGAGATCGACTACGAAAACTCGTGGCTGGAGAATGCAGCACCCTTCATACCCAACCCAAAATGCGACTCCTGTCGTAAGTACTCAGTGGTTCAGCCTGAAACTCGTAATCTGTTGAACGAAGCGGCCACCGGCCTCCATGAATATTTACCTTTGAGTGCACATATTAAAGCGGATTAATGCGAAAAATTAGCATTCGAGATGGATTCTTAAAATTTGCTTTTAGGTGCATAGGCTTTCCGTGTTTGATGTACGTATTTTACCCTGTTATTCATAAACCAATTTTAACTAAAATGCCTTTAAAGTTCGTTTGTCCTTTTTTGTCACATTGACATTTCCGTTAGTAAGAAGAAGACAAAACCTATTTTAGCTAATGGAGGCTTGAGTGACTTTTATGAAGAGGCCATCGTATCTGCCATGTTAATGTTTGTAAGTAGTGTTGTTAAGGCGAAGCTTTTGGGGGTGGTGTTAAATACATCCAAGCAACTTGCTAGGTGAGTTTTGTCTAACCAAATAATTTATTAAAAACGCAAATTTTTCATCATAGTTGAGGGTCCAGAAACGAGCTACACCCCATCTTTTTAACGGACGAAATGCGAAACGAATCCCAACTGAATCGAAAAAAAAAGTCTTGATTTTTGAAAGACCTATAACGAGTAAAACACGTCATTGTGTGTATTTTCTTCTTTCTTTCATTTGCCCACAAAATCTTTTATGGTCCTTGTTCCCTAGTCCCTACCCATAAAATTGGGAGGAATCTATGTTAAATTCAAAATTCAAAATTTTATTCCACAAATAGGCAGTTGAATGCTCTTTTACACGTCATTTTTTTTGAGTCTACCAGCGCTTTCGGAAAGACCATGATTGCCAAGAAGAATGCGCCGCAAGAAACTTGGCACAAAGTATTTTTTTCTAAAAACAAGTTACATTAGCTCTTACAATACGTAACCACAGACAAATTACACAAAGAAACCTCACTCTGTCATTAAAAGATTAAGAGAGAAAAAAAAATACCGCATTTTAGAAACAAGTGTAAAAAGTAATTATTAGAACAGCAAAACCAGAACACTTTACTTTACTGGCACGTTTTAATTGAGCAGGAGATGTATAGGGTCTCCAGGTCAAATATCAGTGAAAATTGAAATTACAAAGGGATGTATAGGGTCCCAGAATTAATACTATAATATAATACTTAATCTAAATGGCTTAGAGATGTATAGTCTCTAGGGTCAATTTAAACTAAATTTAAAATCAGCAGAGGTGTAAAACGCCTCCACGGTCACCTCCACTTGATTTTGAAGTAAATGTTTTATTGAAAACCTACGATAAATAGCCCTCACGGCCTTTTTTTGTAGCACGAGCACTAAATAACTACAATGAAATATTACGCATATAGGTAGTTAATAGCCTTTTTGCGATGTTCTATGGTAGTTTTTTAGGTTAGCCGTTTTTATTATTAGTACTAGCTTTTGCCCGCGACTTCGTACGCGTAGACAATAACGTAAGTACCTAATACAAATACTGGTTTTTAACGGAAGATGTTGATGTTGCTGTTTTTTTGTCTGTGAACCCAATGTAACTACCTACCTAGTTAATTAAATGTTGAAACACCATTAACATTCTACATACAGTTCTTGTCTGTCGTGACCACCTATTTTTGCAAAAAATCCCAGTGGATAGAAATAAGTAAATTATACATTTAGACCCATTGAAAAATCTTTCACTAATAGAAAGCTACACTGTTTCTGATTGACATTAGGCTACTTAATCTCGAAAAAGTGTAAGTATTAAAGTTCCCGCGGGATAGACCTACGTATTTTAAAAATTTAATCAAAATGTCAATCAGAGACAGTGTTATAGCTTCCTATTAGTGTTTTTTTTTAATCAGTCCCGAAATTGAATTCACTTATTTCTATCCCGCCTTGAATTTTGCATTTTAACTCTTTAGATCGACTTAATAAAAAATCTTTCACTTATAGAAAGCTACCAGTTCTTGACTGATATTGGCTACCTGTTTCATCGGGAAAATGCATAAGTTTCAGATATTACCCCCTACAAAAAAAGAAAGAAACAAACTTTAGGTATTTCCCTATCCCGTGGGAATTTCGAAAAATCCTCTCTTAGTACACCTCTAAGATCCTTAAGAAATATATCTGTAAACTTTCAAGTCTATATATCGGCTAGTCAGTTATTAAGAAAATAATACTATTCTAATAGGTCTTTATCCCGTGGAAATTACGGAAAATCATGGAAACTGCTTGAGGAAGTACTGGCTTGACGGTTCATCTTAATTGGATATTGTGTGTTCTCTAGTTCGTGTATATATGTATTTTATGTAGTGTATACTTTTTGATATGTATTAATTTATCGTTATGTTATTGGTATGTACTAGAGTGTATCTGTATTTCTATGTATGTGTATTTTAAATGCTTTAGTTAGGTAATTAGGTTAATTTCAGGTTCCGGATCCTCTTACTTTTATTTGTATGTCTACTCTTTTTTCTGATGTCCTGTCAATCGCCCGAAGGTTAACTGGTAGAGGTCCCTTTAAGGGATAAGTTCGCCTTTGTACATTTGCTTTTGTTCTGTTATCTGTATTTTTTTGTTTTATGTGCAATAAAGAGATATACATACATACATACATGCAAAACCGTTTTTTGCTATCATTGTTACCTACTTGCATGCCAAATTTGAAATATCTGATAATTATAGTTACGGAGATAGAGTCACTTTGATTCGAAAATATAAATCCCATTTATTCTCTAACCCGTGGGAATTTCGAAAAATCCTTCCTTAGTACACCTCTATGATACTCTAGGTACATTTATGCCAAATTTCAAGTCTCTAGGACCAGTAGTGAATTTCCTTTATTGTTAAGGGATCATAATTCCTATATAATTATTGTGTTTAATATTGTATTAAATGTACGTAGGTACCAGTTTTCTTTCTAGTGAGACTATTTGACCATCTTCCAAATCTGAAAGAATAAACTTTCTCGATATTCCATACTCTCTTGAAAAACTTGAAATACGATTTGCCTACCACAACTCTCAATAAGTCCGGTTCATTTTCTATACACAAATGGTTAAATTCGTAAAATCACAAGAAAATAAATTTTCAATCAAAGTACTTACCTAATCAAACAATCAAAGTAAGAGTCCAGCAATTGCTATTTATTACAACATATTACATCCGAGTCGTTATTAATATATTTTACTTAATTAAATACTCAATAACTAACTAAATTCATTAATTTCCTTACCCCTATTTTATAATAGTTTCACAACGACTAAAAATTTTCCGTTGAAATTTACACTAAGTTTGCTTTAGTTAATAGTTAGTTCTCCTTTTATTTTCATCATGGTGGAATACAACAAATTATCACTATTTTGTTACTAAAAGCTATTAAATTAATATCATTTAGGTTCACCACTTTAAATAAATCGAAACTTAGTGCGTTATTGTTATTTACAGTATTTACATATTCCCGTCGTTTTTTTTTATTAAAAAAGCATATTTTTTCTTTTTAATACTACCAAGCTATTTAAGACATTGATAAAAATGTTAAATTTCGAATAGAACGCCTGCATACAGCCACCGATTTGGCTGAATGAGACATGTCACTCAATGTTTCCATGGTCTATTTAACTTTTTAAAAAGTTAGTAAAGTAGTGTGCTGATAATGTGAGCTTGGCCTAATGAAAAAAAAACAATGATGTGACAGCCATGACAGCTGAATCAGCTGTGATGTCTATGGTCAGTTTCAATTATGAAAAAATATGTACTTAAGTAAATTTAAACAATAATTTAGGTAAACGGGAAACGGGATAAAAAGTATCCTATACATTATTCCAGGTTGTAAACTATTACCATGTCAAATTTAATTCCAAGTGTCCAGTGGTTTTTGCGTGATGCCTCCACAAACAAACATACAAACAGACAAACAGGTAAACAGACAAAAAATTCAAAAAAATCAGCTTTGTGTTCTATTAATTATTCCACGCGATCCAAATTTTTTTTTGTAAATATCTTCAATGTACAGACGCGCCGGGTCTACGATTTTATTATATGTATAGATAAACTATTACCATGTCAAATTTAATTGCAATCTGTCCAGTGGTTTTTGCGTGATGCCTTCATAAACAAACATACAAACAGACAAACAGATAAACAGACAAACAGATAAATAGATAAACAGATAAACAGATAAACAGACAAACAGACAAAAAATTAAAAAAAAAAACAGTTTTGTGTTCTATTAATTATTCCACGCCACCAAAATTTTTTTTTGTAAACATCTTCAATGTACAGACGCGCCGGGTCTACGATTTTATTATATGTATAGATAAACTATTACCATGTCAAATTTCATTCCAATCTGTCCAGTGGTTTTTGCGTGATACAGATAAACAGACAAACAGACAAAAAATAAAAAAAAAACAGTTTTGTGTTCTATTAATTATTAAAAGTACTATTAAATTTTTTTTTTGTAAATATCTTCAGTGTACAGACGCGCCGGGTCTACGATTTTATTATATGTATAGATAAAAACAAAACTGTATTCGTCAAACCGCCGTTAAAATGCTTTAACGTCTTTATATCTAAGCATTGCTTCTAAACTGCTTTATTGCTTCCGACAATCCGAAAAATCGTGTATTTAGCGGCCTTAATTCTTACAGTATCTCAGAAACTAAAGAAGATTATTCTGAGTTACAAAAGCGCTTAGTTGATGCAACTTGTGACCAAAGGGCTGGCAGTTTTCTCTCTCAAAGAATCAGCATCGCTATTCAGCGAGGCAACGCCTTTTGGGCACTATGCCACGGGGGCCTTATTTAGATTTAATTTAGTTTTAAGTTGTAGTTTATTTAGTTTAAGCTTAGATTTAATGTCATTGTAAATTGATTTTATTATTAAAAAGCCGTTTAAGTAAAGAAGATAGAGAAAAATCTCCAAGATGGGTCGACGCCAAATTGTTTAGCGAATTCAAAAATGCATAATACTGAAAAGGCCGCTAAGGTGACTTAGCGGCCCTTTCTCGTATCAGGGCAGAATAATTGTGTTTTCCGCATCCACCGCGCTCCCGCGATCTTTACCAGGTCGTCGCTCCATCTTGTTGGAGGCCTACCGACAGCTCGTCTCCCGGTCCGTGGACGCCATTCGAGAACCTTCTGACTCCATCGGAAATCAGTTCTGCGAGCTGAGCCCAGCCCACTGCCACTTTAGTTTCGCAAATCTTCGGGATATGTCAGTAACTTTAGTTCTACTGCGGATATTATCATTTCTGATTCTGTCCCGCAGAGAAACCCCGAGCATAGCCCTCCATCGTCAGCCTATAAAGTGTTCCTTGTTGACTAGGGCAGTGTTTTTCAAAGTGTGGGTCGCGATCCCCAGGGGGGTCGTGGCACTTACACAGGGGGTCGCGAGGATCAACTTCGAAAGTCACGTGCTCGTGACTACATGGAATGAAGATTTATTCAAGAACATTTTAATAAAACAACAATATTTGTTTTCTTTCAGTATTTAAAAAAAAACGGTATGTTGCGAACCAGTAACCTTCTGATAAATATAGGTTCCAAAAAGCACGATTGATTGAATTTCAGAAGTGTGTGTTCTAAATATGAATTCTTAGATAATAGTTGGATTTTAAGGTTAATGGCACAAACGGGGTTTCGGGGGGTCGCGAAGGAATTTGATGGTCATTGAAGGGCTGCGACGCAAAAAAGTTTGGAAAACACTGGACTAGGGAACCCCAAAAAAAGATAAACAGCGGACGCCATTATGCGCAAGCAGCCACTCTTCATTTGTTTTGGAGTTCTCCATTCTTAATCTAACTTAGAGTTTGCTCAGCACGAGATTTAATTCTGCGATGCTTCAGCGTTGTATTTCCGTAAGATAAAGTTTCTTTAGTTTATTAATAGAGAGGAGCGTTTGTGCACTAGATTGAAATTTCAGGCTGAGTAAGTTGTGAAAACTAATAGTTGTTCAATCTTTCCTTTGGCAGTACGACTTCCCAGTGATCTCTTAATTAAAAAGTACCCCTGTGGAGATGGATTAACTCCCAGTCTAATTTATTTTATTTTACAAATAAATTTCCTTCTGTACTTTTTGTTGTCACAGTAATGGATTAAATTAGTCAGCTGCTCCTGCTCCCCGAAGTAGTGCAGTGTAGTTATTAAATTAGTCAGCTGCTCCTGCTCCCCGAAGTAGTGCAGTGTAGTTGCAAAACAGGCGCGTCCGCGCTGATTGTTTATTCTCATGCAATTCATTTTCCGGATATCGTTTAAATAATAGGAGTAATAATTTTATTATACCCTGAATACGGCCAACCGTTCTGAAACTTCTGACAAGCTGATTCTTCGACTGACGGTCGGGGTGTCAACATCAACGACGTCCGCTGAGGATGCCTCGAAGAGAGGCGAAACACGTGTCCGGTACTATGTATTTTAGCGGTGATACTTAGTAGTAGTTTTGATAGTAGGCTAGTAGCGTTTGCGTTGATTATTTTGCTTTCTTTTTGCGGAGGGCAGAAAAAATAACCGTTGAAGAGTTGCCTCCTGCGGAGACGATCCTGATCATGCCATCAGGACTTCGCTACCAGGCTATTATTCAACGTTATAACCGCTTTAAAATTCAGTTGCAAGATTTTACACTAATCATTGCAAGTTGAATAAAAGCTTGTAAAAACTAACCAGCAATTATCCCTTATCTATCTTATGAAAAGTGCAGATGAGGTGGTTTAGGTAAGGTCCTTGCCACGAGCTCCAGAATTCGTAGATACATCGTGAACCCCATACGTGAAAACTACGCCACTCGCTACAAATGTTACAGTTACATCGCAGGCACCATACGTGAAAGTTACGCCACATGCTACATTCGTTACAGTTACGTCGTGGTCCCAATAAGTGCATGTTACTCCACTCGCTATAGACGTTACAGTTACGCCGTGGTTCCCATAAGTGCATGTTACGCCACTCGCTACAGACGTTACAGTTATGCCGTGGGCCCCATACGATAAAGTTACGCCACTCGCTACATACGTTACAGTTACGTCGTGGGCCCCATACGTGAAAGTTACGCCACACGCTACAGACGTTACAGTTACGCCACACGCTACTGACGTTACAGTTACGCCACACGCTACTGACGTTACAGTTACGCCACACGCTACTGACGTTACAGTTACGCCAAGCTCCAACTTCTCTTCACTTCCACCCAACAGCTATTTGTCACGATATTTGCCAGCTGGCCGCTCCTAATGCCTGTATTGGGTCTACGTTACGATGTTTGTCCAAACTTGGCGGACAGACGGCTTGTTTGCCAAGTTCAGCGTTTGTTTAGTTGTGGACTAACAATTAGTCAATGTTGCTGAGTTAAACTATTTGTATTTATATGTTTAATTTGTCATGTTATTATAATCTGCTTGCACTGTTTGTGTTCCGGTGTGGAGAGTAAGACAGCCGGGGAAATCACGGGCACAAGAGGCGTCTCATCCTAGTCCTCTGCTTTATAATGTATTTATAATATCTGCACATATCATAAGTTCTCTATTATAATGCGTTCAGAAATCAAGTTTTTTATCTTAAAAACCAGTAAGTACAATTAAAAAGATAGACCCGAAATTTAAAATAAATAATCGAAACGTCAGATCGGTATAATAATACCTGCCTTAAAACACTCATTATGAAACAGTTAGATAGACTCGGGTACTAAAGTAATTTTATACTTTTGACTAACTATAGTTTTGAAATAGGTACTGTAGGTATAATGAATAACTCAATACCTTACCTAATAGCGTTCGAAACAATAGTTATATATACTCAAATGGTAAAGTTCGCGGGACCGCGGTGGATGCGGCAAGCCCAAGACCGGTCTGAGTGGAGACCTGCGGGGAGGCCGCCGGCCAGCAGTGGACGTCTTTCGGCTGACATGATGATGGATTCAATAAAAATCTCAAACACTTCTTTCACTTTTACACTTAACACTTCGTAATGTTATGAATTAAATGAATTATTTATGTAAAATGGCGACAGGGAAACGCTCCCACCGCGGTTTTAACCAAGTTCGCGTAATCCGCGCCCGGAGCACTCGAAATGAAGACATGACTTGAGAAACAAACTTTTCCTCTAGGTTGGTACTTATCAAGGTGTTGTGAGCAGAAGTACCTAAATAAGTACACATAAGTACGCAATGAGTTTTTAGGTATGTGGCAAATTTTGACATGGGCGTAGACGTAGTAGGTAGGTACTCACACACTCACTTTCTCTCACTTTCTCTCCCACACACACACACACACACACACACGCACACGCAACGTTGCATCATAAATATTGCACATGTCAAGTTAAGGAATTTACATTTAAATCGTGCCACAACATATCAAAATGCCTTCGAAAACTAGCCTCGTTTATTCCAACCGTATCCGCGGATCTAGACACATATAATCCGTACTCACACATACACACCCACACACACACACACACACGCCCCCCACACACACACACACACACACATATACACAAACACATAATTTGAATCTTCGCATGCCTAATAGGTTTACGTCCCTACATAACATATGTAGACAACCTAACCTAACCTAAAAAACTCAGAAAAGTTGAAATATCCCCCCGACTTTGTCATTTCAAAGTTTAATATTTCAAAAAAGGGTAAACTGATTTTAATTAGACTTATCTACGTACCATCTGGAATAAACTTACTTTCGATTAATAAAAACCACATCGAAATCGGACTATCCGTTTGGGAGCTATGACGCCACAGACAGATACATAGATAACCCGCTTGTTGTAACTTGTGTTTTTATCAAAAAAAAATTGTAGGTACATTAAAGTGTTTACTTACTTACCCATCTTATTCGTCGTGGGTTAAGAAAGCACAGAGATAAGCTAATAAAAGTTGTTCCCGTGCGTCTCCTAATTGACAGAGCGAGCGCAAAGCGCTTCCGATTCAGCTTGGGCATAAATTCTTTCGTATGTCCGTCCGGCTATCTGGCTGTTCTCCTCTACACGTTGCATTTCTCAACCGATTCTTGTAAAATTTTGTGAGCAACTTCGATAAGTACAGTCACCAGCAGAAGTAGGTAACTAAGCCACCGAAGCGGTCACAATGATCTAAGCACGGCTCTATTGTTATAGACATAAAGCTCGTGTAGACTATCATTGTGACCGCTTCGGTTGCTTAGCTACTTCTGCTGGTGACTGTACCTACCTGTAAGTATGTATAAGCAAAGCTTTTTCTTGATTCACTTTTTGGAAAAAAAAAAAAGATCTAGCGAGGTCGACAGCTCTCAGAGCACGGACCGACCACCCTCTGGACACCAATGTCAGGGCCTTAGAATAAAGGCCAGGGCGAACGTTTCCGAAACGCATATGCTCATTAAATTTGGCACCTATGAATCTCTCTAGCCTCCAATCGCGGCTCATTTTCGACCAGAGGACAAGCGAGATGACAAGCTATGAACCAATTACGACGCATTCCCCCGACCCGCTCACCGCTGATTTTTTCGTATGCCTTTCCAAGTAAATTATAAAAGATGCGGTGTCCAGAGGGTGGGTTGGTCCGTGTCTCAGAGCCATCAATATACCGACCCCAAACAAAATAGGTACTTCCTCGGAAAAAATATTTTTCGGAGGAGCATGAACCGAAAACGTCGAAATGAGTCAGTCATTAGGAAATGAACATTATGTAGCTGCTCATTGACTCAGAAATTCCCACATACGTATAACAGCGAACGCTGTGGAACTAATGTATTTTATATTAATAGTTAACGAAGACTGACGGATGATAAGAAGCAGGATAGTGAATTAGAGACGAGAGTAGCGCCTGACTGATTATACTACAGCGGAACAGAATAGCTTAATCGAGAAGTATTGCTTTAACTTTTTTATCTATACACATATCTTATGTACTCTATTCATCATCATCATGTCAGCCGAAAGACGTCCACTGCTGGCCGGCGGCCTCCCTCGCGGTTCTCCACTCAGACCGGTCTTGTGTTTTCCGCATCCACCGCGGTCCTGCGATCTTTACCAGGTCGTCGCTCCATCTTGTTGGAGGCCTACCGACAGCTCGTGTCCCGGTCCGTGGACGCCATTCGAGAAACTTTGAAATACTCTATTATGCGTTCAAAATCCGTAGGCAATGACCATCACTACGATAATCAGTTTTCAGCTTCAAGAACCAAGGTACCCAAGATAAGTTAAAAAAAATAGGTCTCAATGAGGCAGTTTTCTCTCTCAAAGAATCAGCATCGCTGTTCAGCGAGGCAACGCTGCCAGCCTTATGGGCACCAAGCCACGGGGGCCTTATTTAGATTTGATTTAGTTTAGTTTTAGCTTGGATTTAATGTCATTGTAAATTGCTTTTATTATGTATTCAAAAATTCAAAAATTCAAAATTCAAAATTTTATTCAGCAAATAGGCAGTTGAATGCTCTTTTACACGTCATTTTTTTGAGTCTACCAGCGCTTTCGGAAAGACCATGATTGCCAAGAAGAATGCGCCGCAAGAAACTTGGCACAAAGTCATTTTTTCTAAAAACAAGTTACATTAGCTCTTACAATACGCAACCACAGACAAACCACACAAAGAAACCTCACTCTGTCATTAAAAGATTAAGAGAGAAAAAAAAAAATACCGCATTTTAGAAACAAGTGTAAAAAGTAATTATTAAAACAGCAAAACCAGAACACTTTACTTTACTGGCACGTTTTATTTGAGCAGGAGATGTATAGGGTCTCCAGGTGAAATATCTGTGAAAATTTAAATTACAAAGGGATGTATAGGGTCCCAGAATTAATACTATAATATAATACTTAATCTAAATGGCTTAGAGATGTATAGTCTCTAGGGTCAATTTAAACTAAATTAAAATCAGCAGAGGTGTAAAACGCCTCCACGGTCAAATAATAAGTATAATAATACATATACATAAACTGGAGATGTACATGGTCTCCAAATGTCAAATAACAAAAATTTATGAAATATACATTTCATGTCATCATGTCAAATAAATAAAACATTATTTTTGTCAATTGTATTACAATTAGTACGCAGCGGACAACGGCAACAGAGCCGGACACCATACACGAATATCTTCGGGACGCAGCCAAGTCACATTGATGTCCTAATTATCTTCTGTTTTCAACCTTGGCCAGGTGGTGCCATCACATAAGTATTCATCCACTTTGTAGTATGCTTTTTTCAAGAGAGCGGTCTTTATGTATCTTTTAAATGAATTGTGAGGCAATTCCCATGCATCTACAGGCACTTTATTGTAGAACCTCACGCAATTTCCCAAAAAAGACTTACTGACTTTTCGTAGACGAAATTTAGGGACGGCAAGTTTATGCTTATTCCGAGTGTTGAAACCATGCACATCCGACACTTTCTTGAAAGATTTGATGTTCTTGTGTGTATACAATATTACATCATATATATACTGAGAAGCTACTGTAAGGATGTCGATTTCTTTAAAGCGTTCTCTAAGTGAATCTCGGGAGCCAAGATTGTAAATAGACTGGACCGCCCTCTTCTGCAGGATAAAGATTGTCTCTATGTCGGCCGCCTTGCCCCAAATTAGGATGCCATAAGACATAATGCTGTGAAAATAACTGAAGTAAACTAACCGCGCCGTTTCTACATTGGTGAATTGCCGGATTCTTCGTACAGCATAAGCGGCAGAGCTCAATCTACCAGCAAGACCAGATAGGTGTGGGCTCCATTGCAAATTGCGATCTAAGGTAAGCCCGAGAAAAACAGTCTCATCCACGAGGTTCAGCTTCTCTCCATTTAATCTGATAGTAGTGTCAACCTGTCTTACATTAGGCAACGAAAATTTTATACATTTCGTTTTAGCTGCATTCAATAGTAAATTGTTTGCAGTAAACCATTTCAGCACATCTCTTAGAGTCTCATTGATGTGACTTTGATCTTCCTGTTGCCTGTTGACTTTAAAAATGAGAGAGGTATCATCAGCGAACAGTACTATGTCACATTTGTGTTCTAGCAGCTGGGGCAAGTCATTTATGTACACCAAGAAGAGAAACGGACCCAAAATAGAGCCCTGTGGTACTCCAAGCTTCACCGGTGATCCACATGACTGCACTCTATGTATGTCTACTTTCTGGATTCTCTGACTGAGATAGGACATAACAAGGTTCAGTGCATGTAAAAATAGTACTTAACATATTTTTATCAGTTATATATATAACTCGGAGACTAGGACCGGGACGAGACATCGCACACACCAGCGGACCTGGTTTGCTAGCTAGCTGTGTCAGGATGAAATGGGTTTTACACGTAGTAGAGCTTGGTCATGAGCTTTACTCATCCTCAAGGTCGATTGAGGTGGTAGAAATAACTGCAGACACATCATGTTTCACTTCTAGGCCAGTCTTTATTTGATTAAGGCCTACATCAATGACTCTACTGCACGGTTCGGAAATAACCTCTATTGAGAAGATACCGGCAAGAAACTCAATGAGGTATAATCTTTTCAATAATAACACCATACGAGGTCTAAATTAGTTACAATTGATATCACAGTTAACTCGTTACTATTAACGCGAAATGCAAGTACCATATTGGAAACGTTGGAGAGTTCTGTGCTTGCGCCCATTCACGTGATCTATTGCCGAGATATCATTTAAGACTCAAAATAAGACTCTGTACTTTGGGGCACAGGCACTTAGTTCATTAAATCACTAACAATTCTCATTAAAACTCAAAGCACCAAGCCGATGCAAACGGATTACATTACCAACTTGTGATCAGTCCGACCCCCCGATCAAGAATGCCCTTTTCTTTTCAAAGTTACTAAATGTCATTTCGACCTTATACCAACTACCCACAAATGAACCAAGCACAGACCACTCCCAAGCAGTATTTATTTGACAGCTTTCACCGCTTGACGTTTCGTTAAAATCATAACAAATGAAGGTAATTTATAACTTTAGACTATGATCAACACCGACTAGTGTATCGATTCTCCGACACGGCCATTCTGACGTCTCACACGTCCTCGTGGGAGGTATCTGTGGACAAGAAAATCTGAACAGTACCCAAAACTTTTCCACTCGGCCTTCCTGACCATAAAAACTAACAATCAAGGAAATAAGGAAAATAATTCTATTGGTGAACATTAGTCTCTTTACTTGTCAAGCAAAACTCAAATCAGCACAAAGTTTAAACATTATCGAGTCTCTCTCTCAGCATGACATGAGTGCACAGTGTTGTGTCAGTTGCCTCCATCCAGCAACCTCTACACACAATATCACATGGAATACCTCCATCCAGTATCCATCTCACACAAAACTCATCGCCTCCATCCAGCGATATCCAAAACCAATCGCCTCCATCCAGCGATCGTGGCGACCGATTACACCCGCGAGCCAAACGCACGCCACTCACAGTCGTGGCCGCACTGCGACGGGAAATGAGGCCCGATTTTACGCCTACGCCTACGAATGACCGAAGGTGCAATCAGTCTCAGCCAAAGACACTCACACCAGCGATCAACAACACATGACATACGAACATCAAATGAATTTTGCTTGTCAATCTTAAGAGCTCGAATTAATGGTTCACACCACGAAAAGGTTAATCTTTTCACGTTATCAGTAGCGTAACCAAAATCACGAATTCAATTTACACGAACTTGCTTAGCAAAAATTAAAACACTCTCTTCTCTTGCCTGTCCAAAACCCAAAACTATGATTTATTGTAAACTGGTTCGCGAACATACACGTACTTACCACTCAAAGCTAGCGACATGAGCGCTACGACAACATAATTAACAAACGTTACCTCTAGTTAGGTACTCAATCGAAACGTATTTTCTTTGAACATACAATGACAATGCAAAGAAAAATTCGTTAAGCAGCTGGACTTGAACCAGCAACCTCGGTAATCCGTACCACGCTCCACCAATTAAGCTATACTTAACGTTGGTGTACCTAACGAATTTTTCAATGCCTTGTGTCATATTTTATTTGGAAGATCTCTCCTCAGCGCCATCTATGAGTAGCTTAATCAAGCGGCTCACCCACTACGGAACTTCTACAGTTACGCATTAGTGGCAAGAGATGGAGCTATTTTCTGAATCAATGAAAGTAATCGATTTATTGATTATTTTTGTTTTTATTTTTATGAAACATTCATAGAATGAAATTCAACATACAATGACAATGCAAAGAAAAATTCGTTAAGCAGCTGGACTTGAACCAGCAACCTCGGTAATCCGTACCACGCTCCACCAATTAAGCTATACTTAACGTTGGTGTACCTAACGAATTTTTCAATGCCTTGTGTCATATTTTATTTGGAAGATCTCTCCTCAGCGCCATCTATGAGTAGCTTAATCAAGCGGCTCACCCACTACGGAACTTCTACAGTTACGCATTAGTGGCAAGAGATGGAGCTATTTTCTGAATCAATGAAAATAATCGATTTATTGATTATTTTTGTTTTTATTTTTATGAAACATTCATAGAATCTGAGGAGAGATCTTCCAAATAAAATATGACACAAGGCATTGAAAATTCGTTAGGTTCACCAACGTTAAGTATAGCTTAATTGGTGGAGCGTGGTACGGATTACCGAGGTTGCTGGTTCAAGTCCAGCTGCTTAACGAATTTTTCTTTGCATTGTCATTGTATGTTGAATTTCATTCTATGAATGTTTCATAAAAATAAAAACAAAAATAATCAATAAATCGATTATTTTCATTGATTCAGAAATAGCTCCATCTCTTGTCCACTAATGCGTAACTGTAGAAGTTCCGTAGTGGGTGAGCCGCTTGATTAAGCTACTCATAGATGGCGCTGAGGAGAGATCTTCCAAATAAAATATGACACAAGGCATTTGAAAATTCGTTAGGTACACCAACGTTAAGTATAGCTTAATTGGTGGAGCGTGGTACGGATTACCGAGGTTGCTGGTTCAAGTCCAGCTGCTTAACGAATTTTTCTTTGCATTGTCATTGTATGTTGAATTTCATTCTATGAATGTTTCATAAAAATAAAAACAAAAATAATCAATAAATCGATTATTTTCATTGATTCAGAAAATAGCTCCATCTCTTGCCACTAATGCGTAACTGTAGAAGTTCCGTAGTGGGTGAGCCGCTTGATTAAGCTACTCATAGATGGCGCTGAGGAGAGATCTTCCAAATAAAATATGACACAAGGCATTGAAAAATTCGTTAGGTACACCAACGTTAAGTATAGCTTAATTGGTGGAGCGTGGTACGGATTACCGAGGTTGCTGGTTCAAGTCCAGCTGCTTAACGAATTTTTCTTTGCATTGTCATTGTATGTTGAATTTCATTCTATGAATGTTTCATAAAAATAAAAACAAAAATAATCAATAAATCGATTATTTTCATTGATTCAGAAAATAGCTCCATCTCTTGCCACTAATGCGTAACTGTAGAAGTTCCGTAGTGGGTGAGCCGCTTGATTAAGCTACTCATAGATGGCGCTGAGGAGAGATCTTCCAAATAAAATATGACACAAGGCATTGAAAAATTCGTTAGGTACACCAACGTTAAGTATAGCTTAATTGGTGGAGCGTGGTACGGATTACCGAGGTTGCTGGTTCAAGTCCAGCTGCTTAACGAATTTTTCTTTGCATTGTCATTGTATGTTGAATTTCATTCTATGAATGTTTCATAAAAATAAAAACAAAAATAATCAATAAATCGATTATTTTCATTGATTCAGAAAATAGCTCCATCTCTTGCCACTAATGCGTAACTGTAGAAGTTCCGTAGTGGGTGAGCCGCTTGATTAAGCTACTCATAGATGGCGCTGAGGAGAGATCTTCCAAATAAAATATGACACAAGGCATTGAAAAATTCGTTAGGTACACCAACGTTAAGTATAGCTTAATTGGTGGAGCGTGGTACGGATTACCGAGGTTGCTGGTTCAAGTCCAGCTGCTTAACGAATTTTTCTTTGCATTGTCATTGTATGTTGAATTTCATTATATGAATGTTTCATAAAAATAAAAACAAAAATAATCAATAAATCGATTATTTTCATTGTATTTTCTTTGTACAAAAAAAAACAAACAATTTAAAACACGTCGATTATTATTTCAACACACAACTCTTATTATTCATTGTCACTTATTAAGGGCTCCGATTAACTACACAAGAACCTCACGTGTGATTTGCACACAAACACGGATAGCTAATGTTTGTTTTATCCAAAAAATAAACTGATTACCATCGTATAAACCTCACGTTGCTTTTTAAAGTCAAACCGTTCAAACCATTTAAACAAAGTCTACCTGACAATAATGACTATTCGGTGCACTTGCACTGAACATCACGATAGCTCGATTGAAATTATGAACTTGAGTACCTATTAGAATTCGTTACTTATCGTACTGCCATAGTATCGAACATAGGGCACGGGTATACCCTACTAGTTTTTTTAACCAAATCACGTACTCAGTAAAGAAATTTAACGGAAACCCACGTGTTACACAAATTATAACAAACTGAAAGCGACTCACCAGGCATATTTAAATCTTCCGAATGGGGTTCACAAACAACTACTTGCACGGTAGCCGGAGCAGCCAAAGAAGACTGGCATGGTCACCTCGAACAGCATCGATCGTACAATTCAATCAATCATCATCAGCATAACCGTCGTCATAATCATCTTTGTTATCTTGAAGTGGGACATGCAGTTCCATCCCACATCTGAACTCGGAGACTGGGACCGGGACGAGACATCGCACACACCAGCGAACCTGGTTTGCTAGCTAGCTGTGTCAGGATGAAATGGGTTTTACACGTAGTAGAGCTTGGTCATGAGCTTTACTCATCCTCAAGGTCGATTGAGGTGGTAGAAATAACTGCAGACACATCATGTTTCACTTCTAGGCCAGTCTTTATTTGATTAAGGCCTACATCAATGACTCTACCGCACGGTTCGGAAATAACCTCTATTGAGAAGATACCGGCAAGAAACTCAATGAGGTATAATCTTTTCAATAATAACACCATACGAGGTCTAAATTAGTTACAATTGATATCACAGTTAACTCGTTACTATTAACGCGAAATGCAAGTACCATATTGGAAACGTTGGAGAGTTCTGTGCTTGCGCCCATTCACGTGATCTATTGCCAAGATATCATTTAAGACTCAAAATAAGACTCTGTACTTTGGGGCACAGGCACTTAGTTCATTAAATCACTAACAATTCTCATTAAAACTCAAAGCACCAAGCCGATGCAAACGGATTACATTACCAACTTGTGATCAGTCCGACCCCCCGATCAAGAATGCCCTTTTCTTTTCAAAGTTACTAAATGTCATTTCGACCTTATACCAACTACCCACAAATGAACCAAGCACAGACCACTCCCAAGCAGTATTTATTTGACAGCTTTCACCGCTTGACGTTTCGTTAAAATCATAACAAATGAAGGTAATTTATAACTTTAGACTATGATCAACACCGACTAGTGTATCGATTCTCCGACATATATATATATATATATTTCGCCGTTTTGAACATAAAACTACAGAATCATAGTGAAATAAAACGGATCTCTCACGTATATAAGTCGAGTTTAGCCCGACTTGTTTCGGACTAATTCGTAGTCGTTCCTCTGGGAGCGCACGACCAGCGGCAGCGCGACGCACTCAGCTATATACGTGAGTGATCCGTTTTATTTCACTATGTATTTCGCCATCGCTAATCCAAGATTAACCAACCATTAGCTAAGCTTAACACAATTCTCGACTATTCCGTAATAAGCTCGGGCTTAGCGGAAGCTCGGCTTTAAGTTAAACTCGCTCGTTACTTCGAAAAACGTAAGATTTAGGGTTCACACGCTTGTTAGGGTTCCGAACCAAAATGGTAATAACTCACATAACCTAACAAACTTAGAAAACTTGAAAAAACCCGGACATTGTCATTTCAAAGTCAGTGACGACCGGATGGCCTAGTGGTTAGCGACCCTATGAAGCTTGAGGTCCCGGGTTCGAATCCCGGTCGGGGCAGATGTTTGTATGATGAATACGAATGTTTGTTCTCGGATCTTGGATATTTAATATGTATATAAGTATATATTTATCTATATAAGTATGTTTATCCGTTGTCTAGTACCCATAGTACAGGCTTTGCCTAGTTTGGTATAGGTCAATTGGTCTCAATTTGCCCCATATTTATTTATTTAAAGTTCAATATTTCAAAAACAGATGAACCGATTTTTATGAAACTTGGCTAAGAACCGTTTCGATTAAACTAGCTTTCGATTGACAGCAACCGCATCGTAATCGGTATATTCGTTTGGGAGCTATGATGCCACAGACAGATACACAGGTCAAACTTAAAACACCCCTCAAATTCGTCGGGGGTTTAAAAGACATTTTACCAGTCTTTCCTTATTATACTAAAGGTGCTAGAAATAAAAAGACATTAAAATTATAAAGTAAACTATATATTTCTATAAACTCACACATGTGAGGACATATTTCTATTTCAACTTACATCTAAAACATAGCAACTTCACTTCGGGCCTAAAAATAATGAGGTGGTCAAAGTGAAATACTTCAAGACAACATTCAGAAATATAGCGGTCAAAGAATTTGGTTGTCAACATAAATCAGACAGACGGGAGGCGCCTTTGGCTTATCTACGCACTACAACTTTTCTGCCACTTTTTGAGGGTGACGAGGAACACACACGTACAGCTCTCTACTCTCTCGTCTACGCTCCTGTCAAATTTTGTTACGTTCCTACAAACGCACACTATAACAAAACTGTCACACAAACGCCAAAAACAGGCACACAATCAACAGACCCTGATCATTTTGATCAGACGAATGTTAGAGTTTTAGCAGAGGGGAAATCGCGCGGTAACATCTCCATTCCTTTCCTGCTCTAAGGTTGCCAAGATACATTATGGTTTCTGAATTAATTAAAAAAATTACACGGAAAATCGGAACTGAAATGAACCAAAAAAAAAAATTATACTCCGCAGCACAAATACCTAATAGAATCGCCCACCATAGGAAGGGTATACAGAAAGAACATTATCTAGTCACCATAGCAACTTTTTGAGTTATCGTGATGTGAAAGTTTGGAATATAAACCGCGTAGTATGCGCGCTGCCGCTGGATCGTGCGCTCCCAGAGGAAGGACTGCGAATTAGTCCGAAACACGGGCTAAATTTAACCTATATCCGTTTTATTTCACTATGATTGAGTCTCATGGTAGTTTCATGTTTAGCAGCTCATCAGCTATCCGTTAGGCCGAGCACGAAGTTTAAGAATCTTGCGTAATGTCACGTTATCGTATCGAAATCGAGAAACCTCATACTAAACTTTAGTTCTAAGCACGCTCACGGGCGGTCGCCGTTTACTACTCGATTACGTTACGCAGAGGCCCGAGTACGAATATTCGAAACCTGCGTCACGTAAAATCGAATAGTAAACGATTTCGAGTTTGTATGACGTTTGGAACAGCGGCAGCGTCCGCCCGTGAGCGTATTCGGAACTAAAATTTAGTATGACGTTTCTCGATCTCGATACGATAACCGTAACGTTACGCAGCATTCGTAAAGTCGTACTCGACCCTCAGGTTTCGAATTGCGTACTCGGGCCTGATGGCCGCTGGGGTCAGAAGGTTCTCCAACAAGATGGGGAGACGATCTAGTAATGATCGCGGGATCGCGGTGGATGCGGAAAGCACAAGACCGGTCAGAGTGGAGAGAAGCGGGGGAGGCCGCCGGCCAGCAGTGGACGTCTTTCGGCTGACATGATGATGATGCCTCTGTCCCGTTCCTCATTTCCACGTTGAAGTGGACTCCCTACTCCTCCGTCTGACTCTCTCGCTTCTTCTTCTTTTTCTTCTCACTCTTGGGTGTCTCGGGGGCTGCGTCCTCGCCCGCTCCCTCAGCTTGGGAAGCGTCCAGCGACGTCTTTTTCCTTTTTTTTTTCTTCTCAGACGTTGGCTCGGCTGGGTCGTCAGCAGGCTCTTCTTTCACTTCGATCTTGACTTTTTTCTTTTTCGGTGTTACCTGTTAAAGAAAATAAGAATGTTTAAACTGCCAGTACAGTCAGCAGCAGAAGTGGCTTAGTAAGTAACTGAAGCGGTCACAACGATCTGCGCAAGCTCTTATGTTATTATTTTTGTTTGTTGATTATTTTTTGACGATCTCAACAAAAATTCTTATCATGTATTTTTTATTTATATGGCTAACTAGCTAATGCCAAGCGGATTTGCCCCCGTGAAATATTTCAAAATGGGCTAGTTCCCTGTCGCGTGGGAATTTCGAAAAATCCCTTCTTAGTGCACCTCGAGGATACTCAAGGTATATGTTTGCCAAATTTCAAGTCTCTAGATCCAGTGGCTTAGTCTGTCAGTCAGTCATCAGTCACGGTTCTGTCTTAGAGGTATAGATGTCATTTTAATGTTGAGTAAATAAATAGATCTAAAAAAAATCTACCACCATGTATAACAATAGAGCCGTGCTTAGATCATTGTGAACGATTCGATTGCTTAGATACTTTTGCTGCTGACTGTACAGTGAGGGCTATTGCGAGTTTAAAAGCCGCTAGGAGTCGAGTGAGGTCTTATTTTTTTTATTTTAAGGGTTCCGTGCCTCAAAAGGAAAAAACGGAATCCTTATAGGATCACTTTGTTGTCCGTCTGTCTGTCTGTAAGACCCTTTTTCTCTGGAACGCGTAGAGGTAGCATGCCGAAATTAATATCAAATACTCAAACCCGCGGTCCCTTGAAGCTGTGAAAAAATCAAGCATCTAAGTCAACGCAATCAAAAGATACAGTCATTCAAAAGGCCATTTCCATATAAATTGCCGTACTTTGAAAACCTAAAGGGTACTTCCAGTTGTCCTAGAAACTTGAAATTTGGTATGAAGATAGCTCTTATAGTACAACCACTCGGAAGTCTCAAAATCTTAATTTTTTATGTCTGTCTCTAAATTTCGCAGACCTCCTGCAGTGCCTCCTCGGCTGTCTTACTCTCCACACCGGAACACAACAGTACAACAGAAAGTCCTTCCACCCTAAAACCCTCAAAATCATAAGCTTACCTCACTGGCACCGTCTTCCAGTTTGGCCTTCTTGCTGGGCGCAGACTCTGAGTCTGGTGAGTGCTCCCTCTTAATGGGTTTCTTATCCAGGGTGCTGTCTGCAGCAGTTGGGTATTGGAACACCTCACTGTGGACAAAAATGGTTTCATTTATTAACACACTTGGTATGTTTTTACTACTCAGGAAACACCCTACCCATACAATACAATACAAACACAAATATTCTTTATTGATAACCACAAAATAGTACAAGGAGATTACAGAAAAAAAACAGGTATAGTATATATATAATAGGCGGTCTTATCCGTACTATGTAACCCATGACCCATTTTTAACAGCATTTTAGCCCCCGATTTCGATTTCGAGCCATTTTTAACAGAATTTTAATTGAAAAAAAAAAAACTGGTTTTTGATTTATGAAAATCATAAAAGAGGTTAGGGGAGGCCTCCCCATGAGGCTGACATGGTCACACCAGGTGTACCAAAGCCTCAATAATATATAAGATAAAAAAAAAGGCAAACAGATTAAATAATAAAATCATATTTCTAAATCAAATAAAAAATTATGCAAGAAACGAATTATAAAATAAAAATAAATCTGATTATCTGAATAAAGGCTAATGATAATAATTATTACAAAAAAATTAATTAGTACTTACGATTTACTATGATATTTCTCAAACTTGGCCTTTGCTTTGCCGGTGCCGCTGATCCTCCTCAGGTTGCCTTCCTCGAGGAGCCGCAACTTGTTTTCCAGCTTAACCTTATGTTCGGCACCAAGCTCAAATGTCACGTCTTCTCCAAACGCGTCCACCCTCGTAGCCAAAGCTGCCTTTGCTGCCAGCATACGAGACATCTTCCCCTTATTCTTCGTACTACACTGACCTACTAATTGAGCATGGTAAATTAGACCATATTTCGGTGTGTCTTTCTTCGTCTTCAAAGCCCTGAAGAGAGCCTTCTCGGCACCAAATATCTGTACCGTTGAGGCTGGATGTTTCGCTAGATTCATTAATGAGCCTGCATGGGCTATAAGCCGAGCACCAATGTGTTCACCGATTAAAACTGTAAGGTTCGGTGCCATGGCCATCATGCGGGCTTTTAGATAATCTGTCAGATGTGTCCTATAGTCTGTAATGGAAATGATTTCATCACAGAGATTCTGAATGTTCAAGATATCATCGTCAGATATCTCTGTGCCCATGGAAATCTCGGCAGCCTCTTTCACTTTCTCTTCTAGATCTTCCGGTAGAATGTCCGACAAGTCTGTCTTTGAGGCATTGTCACGGGTGCCAACAAGCTTCACTATCTTGACAAATAAAGTGTTGTCAGTGATAATTTTTCCGAGTTCTGGGAAGTGCCAGCCGTACCACTCACGACACCTCATGACGTAATTATTCAGTTCTTTGTCCAAATCATCTAAGAGGCACTGGGCTTGGACAATCATTGTGTCAATTTTGTCAGGCGAGAACTTGAGTTTGTATCTAGAAAGAGAATGGGCCAAACCCAAAGCCATGGCAGTCATTTCCTTCTTCGGTAGCCCAGCTAGAAGACTGTCCATTTGTGAGCGGATACATCTCAACAACTCTTGGACGTTAGAGTTCGCAACGCACTGCAAATCGAACTTTTCTTTAATGGCACTGCCAAGCTTGGCGTCTCCCACCAGTAACTGGTCTTGAATTTCCTTGCACACATACTTTTTTAGAGCTTTCTTCAAAGGCTTAGATATTTTTCCTTCAATGGCCGCTGTAGTAGCAGCTAATGCTTCAGTAGTGTCTTCGAACTTGATGAAGTTCTTTAGTTTTACACTGAAAATGTATTTTAAAATTAACAAAAAGCTTTTCACAAGCACTAGATAAAAAAAGCACAAAATAAAAAGAGATTTTCTTACACAGCTGAGGCGCCTTCTGGAGTGTTGAATTCCTGATGCAAATCTTTGATTTCTGACAACTTGGACTCGTCCAACAACTAAAAATAAAAAGAAATATGAAAAACATGCTTTAAACATAAACTACGAGCCCCAAATGCGATTAAGTTTAGAGATGACCTAAGGTTTGTACACCGAGCATAACGATAAACAATGACCTATTTATAGCCTGAAATTGCTAACCAAATTGCAAAAATAGTACCCTATCGGATTACTTTGACTACAGTCTTCCTTATCAGTACTCATGCTTATGATTTTCGCAAGAGTTTATTTCAAATTACGAGCATCATGAGGTTAGGTTAGAATCAACACGTGTTTACATCTTACCTTGAAAATAGCGTAGCCCGCCGGCGTTTCGAATAGAACCAACATGTTTATAACACGTAATAGTTCGCACTAAAATATTTTTTCACTTAATTAGGTGCACATTTACAATTTATTTCATTGAACACAAGCAAGCGGCAGAAAGCATCCCCGCTGCGAACGCGGAGTTTTGACAGTGACAGAGATGGTGTTGCCATGCCACATAACTAAACTCGATATACACGAGGAGCGTTGTAGTTTTGGTAGTTTTTGTACGAAGGAAATTAAAAATAAGTTGTGAATTTAATTTACGTAAATTAGTTAAAATCGAATATCAGGATCAATTTTCAATGGCTAAGTGACACCGTTAAATATAACTTTACATTGAAATTTATGAATTCAAAACAGATTAATTACTGTGAAAAGGTTCCACTTCCACTGACTGTTGTGGTACCTATATCTACAACTTATAGATACACCTTTGCTGTCGACTCGAAAACATTGGCACATTCAGCGCATTTTGCGTACAACTTTGCTAACCGTACAAATTTAAAAATAAACCACTCACAAGAGTTTTTTTTTAATTGGCTTATAATTATTATAATGATGTCCCAGCCCTACTTGTCTGCAGTGCTAGGCATAATAAGGAGATGGCAGGAAAATATTGAGCTTTTTTGGCTGGACTGACGAGATTTTGCCATAATGAAGAGACACGAAACGAATAATAAAACTCAATAACTTACATAGCTAGGTATGAAACCAATATTTTTTACACTTTTATCTACTTACAGTCTCGCATTTTACTACTTAGTGGCCTCGTTCGGCAAATATTATCGCAAATGGATTTTATCCCAGCTTGCGAACGACGGTATTTGAATTCGCAAAACTCAATAATTCTGCATAAAAGCATGCATCCACTTTCGACCCGAGTGAGTGATAGAACGAGTGAACTGGTGAATGGATTCCATCGAGCGAAGCGTTTGCACAAATCGGAGAAGAAACCTGATTATTTTGTGAATTGAATGATTGTATGCCTTTGAAACTGGGTTGCGATGTGTTTTGTATTGGATAGATTGCTCTGAGTGTAAGTGTAGGCGCTGTTTGGAATACAGATAATATAAAAAAAATCTGCTGGTAAGAAAATTTGAGCAATTTTCATTACATTGCGATGACGTGAAACGAACGAGTTAGAAGTATTTGAGCAAGCGCGCAATGTAATGCAAACACGATTTTATTTACTTTGTCACCTCTTTTTGTTTGGTTCGCTATAACGAAAAGAAACACTGGCACTGGCCTGCAAATAAAATAAGTTGGAAACCCGCGAGACATCGACCATGCCACAGTTAAGTATACATAAAGTTCTCGAAAGATAAAACTGTCTCAAAGCCAGTGCTTTCATTCATTGACCCGTATCTCGTTATTGTTATTACAATAAACTAACTAATGTTTAGTAAGTATTGCAAAATACAACAATTAGTGAAAACTGCGAACAAACCCCGGCAATTCCAACTTTTAGTACCAACTACCTATCTGACGTCTCTTTCGATGTCTTTATAAACTTTCTGCGCCTTTAGCGCGATAGGATTTAAAAACCGGACAACTGCGAGTCGGACTCACGCACGAGGGCTCCGTACAAAGATTTTAACGCTTTTCTCCAGTGTTTTAAGTTGTCCAGTGTTAGCAGAGCCCTGCTCCTAAGCAATATGTACGCAGTGTGGGGTTACTTATATTAGTCTGTGAAATCTACAGACAGACATAAAAAAATAAGATTTTGAGAATTTTCTGAGCGGTTGTGCTATAAGAGCTACCTTCATACCAAATTTTTAGTTTCTAGGACAACTGGAAGTACCCTTTAGGTTTTCAGGGTACGGCAATTGGAAACAACCTTTTTAATGACTGTATCTTTTGACTGCGTTAACTTAGAAGAAGTTTGATTTTTTCACAGTTTCAAGGGATTGCAGCCTTCAGTATTTGATATTATTTTCAGCATGCTACCTCCACGCGTTCCAGAGAAAAAGGTTCTTGACAGACAGACAGATAGACAGACGGGCAGCAAAGTGATCCTATAAGGGTTCCGTTTTTTCCTTTTGAGGTACGGCACCCTAAAAAGTCGCATACAGATCGGTCGCGAAGTCGCGTCCAAAGCTATGATGCCACAGACAGATAGATAGGTACTTTACACCCATATGACACTGATAGGTACACAGATACACATTTCAAACTTATATCCTTAAAACACTCCCCTTTTTGCGTGGGAGGTTCAAAACGAAATAGTTCACAACTTTACACCATTTTATTATTTTATAATAGGCCCTAACTTGTGATCTGAGGTGCGACCCCGGATCCGGGTGGCCCTGGGGGGCTGTTAGCGCTATATCGACATCCCGGGGATATTTAGAGGGGCCTTAATGACCCGGGAACGTTTGGTTTGACCTTGGACTAGTTTGGTGTTTGAATGGATAACGTGAAAGCCATGTAAGGTTTAAAATAATTTATTGAATTAGGTTACTTTGCGGCATTACTTTGCTCACCCGCGACCACAAGTGAAAAATAGTTACCTATATCAGATATTAATATATATATATATATATATGTATATGTCTGTGCCTCCACTGCTACACGAATCGACAATTTGATGAAATATTTAAAAAAAAAGATGTCTTTACAGCCAAGTGGTAAGGACCATAATAGAGAGATCTCTCTCCTGCACGTCTAGCACGCGCGCCATTTTGTCGCTTGTCGCGCAGTGCGTCCCTTTCATAGTGATGGAATCAGTGAAGGACGCACTGAGCGATAAAATAGCTCGTGTTCTAGCCCTCCGCAAATGTCATGCCTGGGGACTTGGCGGGAAACCGATGAAGAAGAACAAATGAAGAATTCAAGTAAAAACGCGTATTCCCTCTGTTTGTGATCCCCAAGTACCCGCCGGTTGCTGCTCGTCGTAGCTCGCCGTAAAGTACACTATCGCTTAAAGTACACTACAGCAGCTGACAGGACGTGACTAGGACAGACTGACGACTCTGACGGTGACAGGACTTTAATATTCAGAAATTTATTAAACACATCAGACGTGGCTGTATGGACTCAGTTTCCTTTGCCTATCCCAGGGATGAATTTATTAAAATAAAAAGGCAGTTGTATTTAAACAACCGGCTTTAAATATAAATTTACAATCTCTGTCTTGGTTACGTAAAGGGTGTATTTACCGTAAAAGGAGTTTTTATAGCACATTATGTCGTCTTCAGCGCCTTGTGCTGATGGATGAGTAAAATTAATCCGCCTCTATGGAGAACCTCATCTGGTCCCGCGTTCTGCTCAAGAGTTGTTAAAAAATCATTCTACTTATGAGCCTCTGTACAACTTTATCAAATCAACTGTTAAAGAAATTTA
Source organism: Clepsis dumicolana (assembly GCA_963691665.1). Taxonomy (NCBI): domain Eukaryota; kingdom Metazoa; phylum Arthropoda; class Insecta; order Lepidoptera; family Tortricidae; genus Clepsis; species Clepsis dumicolana. The sequence continues at coordinate 19,447,460 of OY829507.1, read as the reverse complement.
ATTATTCTCATGTATATATGTGTAACGTTGCTTCAGTCATTGTCTTGTATTTTCTTTTCTCTCGTTTCAGGTGTAAGCTAAGATGTTAGGATAGTTTGTAATTTTGTAAATATAACGAACAAAACCAAAAAGTCTGACAACTCAATGTCTGACAAGAGTCAGATTGTTTTTCTTTCAGGTATTTTCAGGGATAATAAAAAAAAAAATTTTTTTTTTGACGGAGATGACGAATAGTTTTCTGGATTGTGTATATACTGGATTTGACAACTGAAGAAGTTTTATTGGATGTGACTACATTGAAATAATATACTGAAGAAGTTCTATTGGATGTGACTACACTGAAAGAAAACATACGAAGAAGTTTAATTGGATATACCAACGAAGAGGAGAAAAAATACTGAAGACGTGAAAACAATAAATTCAGAAATATTAAAACTTATGACGAGGCGGTATGGTCTTTGACCTTAGCCTGTCCAGATGGACGAAAGGTTAAAAAGAAAAAATCGGACCAGGAAATTAGCAGCGATCGGATTAGGAAATGGAGGAGTTCGGCTTTATAAAATACTTTAGTTTCTCAGTTAAACATTGGCAACGAACCCTCCGGGTTTGCGGATGTCTATGTGGAGTGGTGATCACTTACCATCAGGTGACCCACTCGCTCGCTTGCCTTCCTCGTCGTAAAAAAAAAATGTATATATATAATATGAGTGTTCTGTTAGGCGTTTCCTAGACGATTTTAGACGATTTTAGTAATAAAGGTTTTACGAGAAGTGTTCATTATAGTACCTATTTCTTATTGAACTCCCGAGGGTCGAGCACGACTTTTCGAATCCTGCGTCACGTAAAATCGAATAGTAAACGTTGTCGAGTTTGTATGACATTTGGAACAGCGCCCGCCCGTAAGCGTATTTGGAACTAAAATTTAGTACGAGGTTTCTCGATCTCGATACGATAACCGTAACGTTACATATTTATATATATTTATACATTCTTGGCACAGGTGCGATTATAACAGCGTGTTTCCGTATTCAATGGATTTACATATACCAACGAGAGTTCCCAGTGATAAGTTCGCCGTCCCACAGACTGAATGTGTGTAGTTCCCTGTGAGATCGTCATTCAATTTGTATAGCGTATTTCTTAAAAAAGTATTTGAGTAGGTACTTGTTGACTCAAGCGCAGTAATGGCCAGCTCAGAATATCAATATGTTAATACAAATCCACGAGAGGACACTGTCGGTGTTTTTGAGTGGAAACCATTCTGTAGACAGGTAATTAACCGACTTCAAAAAAGGAGCAGGTTCTACGTTCCACTGTATGTATTTTGTTTTTGTACAATGATTTATTTTCGTCATTATCCAATAATTTCATCTTTCCTAATAGGTACTAACTGTCAATAAGGAATGGAACTCGCTCCCATCATCTTTATATCTCGAAAGTATTGTTTTTTTTTACCCCCGTCGCAAACAGAGGGGTGTATGATCTATGTATCTGTGTGTCTGTGGCATCGTAGCGGCTAAATGGATTTTTTTATTGGAAAGATGCCTAGTTTAAGGGAAATTATTTTTATTTAAGTTTCATCGGAAACGGATAAGCCGTTTTGGAAATATTGGACTTTGAAGTGTACAAGTCAGGGAGGAGGGGGGTTCAACGTTTTAAAATTGTAGCCATGACATCACTACACGTCTATTCTGTCTGTGTGAGGGTCGAGCACGACTTTACTTAATTTCATTCTTTGTATATTTATTAGCGACAACCCATTTTCATAGCGCGAACTAACAGCGCCGTTTGAAATGAAAATACTTTTCCCACAATATTTTCCGTTTACACATAGTTTTTCGGACCGGGGCCGAAAACAAAGGATAGGTACCATAAAGCGGTCGTCAGCGGAAAAGTTTTCGCTTACCAGACGTCCATTACTTGGCGCGGAGTAATGTGGCCGCAAGACTTAGGTGTCTTTTAGCTCTGAGGCAAAGAATATGCTAACGTAAAAACTGGCAAATTTTCATTTCAAGATGTAATATCTCAAAAATGGCTAAACCGGTTTTGATGAAATGATGGAACATGCCTAAGAACCATCGCTGGAAAACCTAATATACAATGACAATGCAAAGAAAAATCCATTAAGCAGCTGGACTTGAACCAGCAACCTCGGTAATCCGCAATACCTAACGAATTTTTCAATGCCTTGTGTCATATTTTTTTTATTTGGAAGATCTTTCCTCAAACCTGCAACCTACCTGCATTCAAGTAAAAACCGGACAAGTACGAGTCGGACTCGCGCACGAGGGTTCCGTACAATTTTTTTAACGCTTTTACCCAGTGTTTGAAGAGGTCCAATCTTAGCAGAGCCCTGCTCCTAAGCAAAATGTACGCAGTGGGGGGTTATCTTATATTAAACTCTGAAATCTACAGACAGATCTTTTTTAGGGCTTCAAGGGACTGTGCCCTAAGCACGACTTGTCGAATCCTGCGTTACGTTACGGTTATCGTATCGAGATCGAGAAATCTCGTACTAAATTTTAGTTCCAAATACGCTCACGGGCGGGCGCTGTTCCAAACGTCATACAAACTCGTTATATTTTACTATTCGAGTTTACGTGACGCAGGATTCGACAAGTCGTGCTTAGGGCACTGCAGCCCCCCGACTACAAAGTGCAAAATTCGAACTTCGTATCGTGCCGTCCCTCTCAAGCTAATATTATTTAATACGAGAATGAGCGGGACGATACGATACGAACTTCGATTGTCGAATTTCGTAGTATGGGGGCAGGGTCGAGTATTTGATATTAATTTCAGCATGCTACCTCCACGCGTTCTAGAGAAAAAGGGTCTTGACAGGCAGACGGACAACAAAGTGATCGTGACAACAAGCCTTAATCACTTTGTTGTCCGTTGTTAATCATTAAGGGTACCGTTTTTTTCCATTTGAGGTACGGAACCCTGAAAATAATTCAAATCAGAGCTGGACTGGTTTTTTTCCATGTCAGAAAAATGACTTGGTTTTCACCGCTCGCCTTGTGTTCATAGTGTTTGTAGCTGCCAATTAGTGCAGAAGATGGCTCCTCGGACTTATTGCTCTATTCTGAGACCCTCTCGGTCCCTTGTAAACAATATTTGCTGGCCAATATGTCTCGGCGGGGGTCCAGCAATTAAGTGCCTGTAATAAACGCGGTGACAGATTGTAAATAATGGAGGATGCGGGTTGTTCTGACGGGATAATAGGTGTTCATATTTTTACGGACCGAGAAGTATTTCGAGGTGTTATCTTAAAACAAGTGAGAGTTAGTGTAAAAGGCTGTTCTACTCTTTTTTGAAATGAGGCAAATTTTTTTTATATGAAACTACCGTGAGACTCAATCATAGTGAAATAAAAACGGACCACTCACGTATATAAGTCGAGTTTAGCCCGACATGTTTCGGACTAATTCGTATACCTTCCTTTGGGAGCGCACGACCCAGCGGCGGCGAGACGCACACTGCGCGCCGCGGCTCTGCTCGCGCGACTACTAGACGCAGCTGACAGCGGCACACAACTACCCTCGTTTTCATCGTCATTTTTTATTATTGTCAAATGCAGGGTAGCACACTACACTGATCACATCACTCTGTAAAGGCTCGTTCACACTCACCGTTGACGCAGTATTTAGCACAGTCTTCCAACTTGAGGGCACCGACCATCCACTATCACGATTAAAATTGGGATGACGACTAATTTCTATGGCTTCACGTACTTTCCGCGGAATAAAAAACTTTTCTCCTTAAATAATATTAATTAGTCCGAAACATGTCGAGCTAAACTCGACTTATATACGTGAGTGGTCCGTTTTTATTTCGCTATAGTGGCTAAAATTGTTAATTATTGTTCTTTTAGACCGTAAAAAAAATACTGTATTTTTGTGGGACTTAAAACAATATAAAAACTTAATTTTAAAATGAACTTCTCATGAACAGACGAAAACGCTGCCGGCCATGATTTTCTATAGATTATCTGTGTCGTGACTCGTGACGTCACACAGTTTGTAAACAAAGTGAGAATATAAAATAAATAAATAAATATCATGGGACAAATTGACACCAATTGACCTAATTCCAAACTAGGCAAAGTCTGTACTATGGGTACTAAATAACGGATAAACATACTTATATACATATTAAACATCCAAGACCCGAGAACAAATATTCGTATTCATCATACAAACATTTGCCCCGACCGGGATTCGAACCCGGGACCTCAAGCTTCATAGTCAGTAGTCAGGGTCGCTAACCACTAAACCATTTACACAACATGTTTTTACTGTTATGTTTTAAAATTGTCATAATTTAGGTTCGCTAGACCTAAAACTATATGATATGCATAATATGTTTTTTATAATTTGTAATATGAGTTCACAAGCCTATTGTTGGCGCAGGAAAACGTCTCGACCGCGTTTACATCAAAGTGTGAGATACCTAGTATATGAGAATAGTTTGCTGTCGATACGTGCCACTGGTGGCGCTGTCAATTTGCCCATTGTAATTGAGACATAAACGCGAACGCAATCGAGACTTTTTTTTTGAAGTTGATTTGTTGACACAAGAAAACGACTCGATCGCGTTCGCGTTAAAGTGTCAAATACTATGAGAATAGTGACAATATGTGCCGCTAGATGCGTTGAAAATTTGCCCATAGTAAAACGCGATTGAGACGTTCTCTTGTGTCGAAAATTTCATTAGAAGCTCAATTTTTAACCGACTTCAAAAAAAGGAGGTGGTTCTCAATTCGTTGGTTTTTTTTTTGTTAGGAAATATTGTGGTAATGTACTTAAGTATAAAAAAATCCGGACAAGTGCGAATCGGACTCCTGCACGAGGGTTCCGTAGAAAGATTTTAATGTTTTAAGAAGTCCAGTGTTAGCAGAGCCCTGCTCTTAAGCAAAATGTACGCAATGTGGGGTCATCTTATATTGGTCATCGAAATCTACAGACAGACATAAAAAATTTAGATTTTGAGAATTGAGTGATTGTGCTATAAGAGCTACGTTCATACCAAATTTCAAGTTTCTAGGACAACTGGAAGTACCCTTTAGGTCTTCGGGGTACGGCAATTTGTATGGAAACAACCTTTTTAATGATTGTATATTATTATTTTGATTGCGGTGACTTAAAATTTTGATTTTTTTCAGAGCTTCAAGGGACTGCAGGTTTGAGTATTTGATATTAATTTCAGCATGCTACCTCCACGCGTTCCAGAGAAAAAGGGAGACAGACAGACGGACAACAAAGTGATCCTATAAGGGTTCCGTTTTTTTTTGAGGTACGGAACCCTAAAAATAGGGAAAAACGCGAATGGGAATATAAATCTTTAGAGTAATTCATCTATAGATACAGTGATAATAATTATGATTGCACGCGGCTTCTGGTCTGTTCGTATTCTGAGTCACCACTCAATCATTTTCCATCCTAAACCTCATACAGGATTGTAACACGTCACTACTAAGTTCCCCAACTTCTCCGGTCCATTACGATCGTTCCATAATACCAATTGGACTGAAAGTAGGCCAGCCACGTCTGCCGAGATCTTATCGGATACATAGAACTCACTAGTTCCAAGTTCTGTAATAAAATGTATCATATGGGCAATTTGCCAATATCTGCTATTGAGCGGTGTGAAACGAGCACGTTCGTTGTCGTATAAGATGTTGATTCGTTTCGGGTTTTTTAATTAAGCTAAATAGAATTGATTGTACTTTTAAAATACTCACTGAAACATAATGAATACATAGGAAAAAAACAGAAAAATGGCAACCCCGGGAATCGAACCCGGATCCTCGACATTCAGTGTCGCGTGCCTGCCCTTACAGCAAGATTGGCATAAATATGCCAATCCTGTTTATATTCATGTTTCAGTGATTATTTTAAAAGTGTAATTGATATTCACGAGAAAACCGCAAAAATAAAAAAAAACCGCCAAGTGCGAGTCGGACTTGCTCACGAGGGTTCCGTAGAAAGATGTTAACGCTTTTCCCCATTGTTTTAAGTAGTCCAGTGTTAGCAGAGCCCTGCAGACATAAAAATTTAAGTTTTTGAGACTTTTCTGAGAGGTTGTGCAATAAGAGCTACCTTCATACCAAATTTCCAGTTTCTAGGACAACTGGAAGTAGGTACCCTTAAGGTTTTCACAGTACGGAAATGTATGGAAACAACCTTTTTAATGACTGTATCTTGCTGACTGATTGCGTTGACATAGAAGTTTGATTTTTGCACAGTTTCAAGGGACCGTAAGTTAAGTATTTGAAAAAGGGGTCTTGTCTTGACACACAGACAGACATACAGATGGACAACAAAGTGATCCTATAAGGGTTCCGTTCTTCCTTTTGAGGTGCGGAGCCCTAAAAATACGCTAAAAGCTCTGAACACTAACAAAACGATCTCCATGGACTCAAAGTCCAAACTTTAGGACCAATATTATCCATCTAGCTATCATCGTCAAGAAAACTTGTCCAGTTATCCGGGATCCGCGATTCCCAGAACTTTCAAATCCTCGAGAAAGTTCTTTAGTTGGTCTCGCTATAACGGGATATAATGGGCTAGTTAGCGCATGGCAACACTGGCTGAGATAACTTCGTTTCGTAATGTTGGTAGAACTTGATTTAGTGGAAGTCTCGCTTTAAGTTGGACGAAGGATGTTTTCGTTTAAATTGACTTAATAAAGAGAAGATTCTCGTTGATAGAAAACGAAAATATTTATTTGCACTTTAGTGCGTTTATGTAGGGCCCAGCCCTCTGGACCCTTCCAGTACGAATATTCGAATCCTGCGTAACCTAATCGAGTAGTAACGTTACCGAGAAATTTGCATGACGTTTGGAAGAGCGCCCGCCCGTGAGCGTATTTGGAACCACAATTTAAAATTTCGATTTATTTGTTTTTGCCCGAGTTTGATGAAACATCTAAGAACCATTGCTGGAAAAGCTGCTTTCAAATAAAAATATCGGTTCTACCGTTTAAGAGCTACGGTGCCACAGACAGACACATAAACACACAGAACAACTCCTTTTTCGGGTTAAAAATGGGTGGATAAACCTTACCGTGCTGGAGCAGGCAGCGCGTGGGCAGTGTTCCAAATGTGACACACCATTTTCCCAATCACACATGTTCAAGGCAAGTTCAAGAGCACTTCATTCGCACTATCGCAATAAAACATGTCCCGTGCGTTTATCAGACGCATAATGTGGCTGCACCGCCCTCGACCCTTCTCATCCGCAGGCTCCGGGCCAACAGACCATAACTGCTGGTGCAATATTTCAAAACGTTTTTTTTATCAGTACGAAGAAAAGTTGAAAAACCTCCGACATTGTCATTTCAAAGTTCAATATTTCAATAAACTAGCTTTAGAAATCGGTCTATCCGTGTGGGAGATATGATGCCACAGACTTGCACGTGTCAAACTTAAAACACCCCTCTTTTTCGTCGGGGATTAAAAAGGGGTGAATTTAATGAACTTGGATAAGAATCATCTCGATTAAACTAGTTTTCGATTGAAAAAAATTGCAACTAAATCGGCACATCCGTTTAAAGCTATGATGGCACAGACAGATTCACATTACACTCCTCTTAATTACTTAATTCCTCGTCGCCTGATGGTAAGTGATCACCACTGCTCATAGATATCGACAACCCAGGGGGGTTTGCAGATGCGTTGCCAACCTAGAGAGCTAAGATGAAATGCCTCTTGTGCTCGTAATTACACCGGCCGCCGTGCTCTCCACACCGGAACGCAACAGTACAAGCGCTCCGCTTAGCGGCAGGATTAGCGAGTAAGATGGCGGTGGTGATCCGGACAGACCTCACACAACTCTAACAAGCAACTTACCTAACATTAGCGGTCATTTTTCCATACAAAGTTTCGTCTTCTTTGAGTGCCATCTCCTATCGAAGGTTGGCGATCATAATAGCAATCCGTACCTTGTCAACAGCGGCTTTAAAGATCGATGTTTTGCACATCAAGAACCACTGACGAAGGTTTTTCAACCACAATGTTTTGCGTCTGCCTGTGGTCTTTGGCGTCCCAATAGCAAACATTATCGACTGTTTACTTCCTGGTTTTTGATCATAGATCAATGATATTTTTCAAATAAGATCAATATTAACATGAAACTACCGTGAGACTCAATCATAGTGAAATAAAAGCGGATCACTCACGTATATAAGTCGAGTTTAGCCCGACATGTTTCGGATTAATTCGTAGTCCTTCCTCTGGGAGCGCACGACCCAGCGGCGGCGAGACGCACAATGCGCGCCGCGGCTCTGCTCGCGCGACTACTAGACGCAGCTGACAGCGGCACACAACTACCCTCGTTTTCATAGTCATTTTTATTATTGTCAAATGCAGGGTAGCACACTATTTTTGTTTTTATAAGGGCTAGGTTTCCTCAAACAATGCTTAAAACATCCCCATTCAATAAGCCGTAAACAGAAGCCCAGAGGGTCGAGCACGACTTTACGAAAGCTGCGTAAAGTTACGGTTATCGTATCGAGATCGCGAAACATCATACTTAATTTAAGTTCCAAATACGCACACGGGCGGGCGCTGTTCCAAACGTCATACAAACTCAACAGCGTTTACTATTCGATTTTACATTACGCAGCTTTCGTAAAGTCGTGCTTGACCCTCAGACACCAATCTGACAAGAATTAAGTGCAAAAATCAAAACAGTCCGACACAGTAATTCCTTCTCACAATAAAAACCCCGGCGGTGTTGGACTGTCGGTTGTGTACTACCCTTCCACCGCCCCGGGACGCGACAAACATCTTGGGGTAATTCCGGTGTAAATCGGGTCCTGGGTATTTGGTTCGAAACGAAAATGCCTCAACTTGTTGTCGAGAAAAATTGAACCCAAGAGGGACACGTAGGAGCTGCTTCATTTAACATTTTGATGACGGGTTTGTTCTGGGCTTCTGGGTTTTTAACCCGCGACGAAAAAGGGGGGGGGTGTTAGGTATAACTTTGACTTTTGTATCTGTGTATCTGTCTGTGGCATCATAGCCCCCAAACTGATGGAACGATTTAGATGAGGTTTTTTTGATCGAAAGCTAGTTTAATAGAGATGGTTCTTACCTAAGTTTCATTAAAATCAGTTCACCCGTTTGTGAAATATTGAACTTTCAAATGACAATGTCGGGGGTTTTTCAACTATTCTAACTTGGTTAGGTTATTTGACGTTAAAATAAATACCACGGGACAATTGACACCAATTGACCCAGTCCCAAACTAGGCAAAGCCTGTACTATGGGTACTGGACAACGGATAAACACACTTACATAGATAAATACATACTTATATGCATATTAAACATCCAAGACCCGAGAACAAACACTCGTATTCATCATACAAACATCTGCCCCGACCGGGGATCGAACCAAGCATCATGGTCAGGGTCTCTAACCACCAGGCTATCCGGTCGTCATAAAGGTCGTAAAAAAGATGTCAAGTGTCTGTGTGTTAGTATGTATGCTTGTCTGTAACCTATTGTATCTTATTGCCTAACAAAATACGGGTACGCCCACACCGATACCCGGGTATGTTTGATGACATGTAATTTGGGTAAGTGTTGTCGGCGAGAGGATAGCGCAACGTATGCCGGATACAAATAACTAGGGATGGGTGTGTTGGCCTCGCGATTATTTTTAAGTATGTCATGATTTTTTTATCGTGGACCGTTTTGGGGGTGAGGTTTTGCGGCGAGTAGGCAGCAGTAATTTTTTTTTGTTTTTAATTCATGCATAAAAAAAATCGGAAATTACTTTGAGCTATGTATGGGTTTCCATTTTATCCCAATCTGCCTATTTTACTTCAATCTCCAAAATTATATAAGTATATACAGCACACAATTAAATATACAACAATAGGTTCTTACCTATAAAGTAAACCGCAGGCAGACCAGGAGACGAGCTGTCGTTAGGCCTCCAACAAGATGGAGCGAGAGCGACGACTTGGTAAAGATCGCGGGACCGCGGTGGATGCGGAAAGCACAAGACCGGTCTGAGTGGAGAGCCGCGGGGGAGGCCGCCGGCCAGCAGTGGACGTCTTTCGGCTAACGTGATGATGATAAAATAAATTTCTTCGTGGTCAACGACGGTACAGGAGGGGTTAATGGTGAGGTCTAATAAGGAGTGGGATTTACTGTGTACCCTGAACACTACGAGCTTGCCGTCGTCAAGTCTTCAGTGAGCTGATTATGCAAGTGCGCTCAATGTTAAAACCACAATATCGTTTTCATCGGGCGTGACTGTACCTCCACAGTGGGTAAGTTAGGCTAGGTAATAATGGATGCCCGAAACTAAGGCCAAGAAACTTCATCTCAACTTCTACAGCATTAAGATAAGAACGACGCTGAAGTAATTTCTTAGCGTTGAATAATGGCCGCAGATTTGAACTGGTGCCACCTAAAAAAAAACCACAGAACTATTAGGACAAGAGGACAGAAGTGGCTTGTGATTCGTTAGACACAAAGTGCTCGAATTGAGATTCGGTCATAAGAATAAATAATAACATAGTAGAACGGAATCTCTTTTGACCGAGTCCAAAACGCTGCCATTTATATACCTACTTCCACCTTCACGTCGTTACACCCCTCTGTCATCCAGACGTGTTGCTAGGGTTGCTTGCTGTTAAATATTAGGTACTTATTACGTCTAAAGATAAAATCACTAAGGTATAAGTTTTTCTTTACTTTGAAATCATTATTTTATTCCCGTTTTACAAAATATGAGATTTATAAATCATTACGTACCTACATAATGAAAGGTGATTTAAGTATTACTTACCTACAAATATAAAATAAAATACATAGAGGCTCACGTAAAACTATTACAACCAAATTATAAACAACCAAACGCGCGTGCGGCCACGCCGGCCGTGACAGCCTGACTGAGTAGTTTGTTTAACGAATACTCTAATATCTAATACCTTGAGTCCGTCAGGAGCGGGAGTTCCATTCTACTATGTTATTATTTATTCTTATGACTCGGTATTGGTCGTAATACTACGTCTGTTCTGAGTTTTGCAGCGTTTGTAATTGCGGAAACTCATCCACAGTGTGTGATTACTCTAATAACTGATTGCGTGATTACGGAGTGTTCTATTGTGTACATTAATAGCAAGTGGAGGGCAAAAACCCTTGTTCCTTGGCGATAACCATGGTCTGATAACTGGTTATACCTATGTGAAGATTTTTTTTTCCTCAGAGATAATTAATTATCTCCGAGGAACAGATTTTTCTCGAAGACAACTGTGTTTTTTGACAGTTGTCTGCGAGGAAAATAAAATCTTCACAGATAACCAGTTATCAAACCATGGTTATCTCCAAAGAACAAGGGGGCAAAAAGTTGAGACATTTGGTTCTGGAAGGAAATACGAACGATAACATTTCTATCCTTTTTTTATTAATTCTGTGAGGCTCTGTCTGTCAAACAACCTCAATCGTTTAAAAATACATATACTCGCATACATAAATAAATATATACATACTCATACATACATATATATCGTATAAATACTCATACTCGCTCTAAATAGTGTAATCCGTAATCCGGGCTCTAAGGACACACCTGCAGAGTCCATATTACCCGCACACATTTTGCGCATCTAGCAATCAACGCTTACGGCTTACAAGTCGTTAGTTAGTGATTCTACTGCTGTTAATGGCCACACTCTACGCGCTTTTCGGTGTAGGGAAACATCGTGAGGGAATCTCCACACTCCTGCAAAGCAATTCTAAAGTGTGTGAAGTTTCTAATCCACACTCCCGCGTGGGAACTATAGCTCAAGCCCTCTCGTTCGGAGAGGAGGCCTGATAGAAGCTTTATTCTGCGGATTAGCAGATTTTTTGGCAGAAGTAAGTAAACTAAGGCATTTTTACTGACCATTTGCCCGTAGGCTTACGTGAATTTAGTCATTTGCGGGATTGGACAGATCTCACATGTCGACAGAAACACAGTAGGTACTAAACCTATACCGAAGCTGGACAAAAACGTAATTTATCAGGTTCACCATCAATCATTCGACACAAGGTCGAAGGAGCTTCGCTTCGCTGAGCTTCTATTCCGCGTTGTTGCGCGCATCATTAAGCTAACCTAGCCTAATTTTCTTTAAAATCGATCAAACTTATGGTCAAGTGTAAGTACCTATGTCTGGTATGATGAGTTTTATCATGATCCTTTCTCTCCAAGTACCTACAAATCACGTTTTTTTTTATACGACGAGGAAGGCAAACGAGCAAGTGGGCCACCTGATGTTAAGTGATCACTACTGCCCATAGACACCCGCAATCCCGGTGGGTTAGCAGATGCCTTGCCAACCTAGAGAGCTAAGATGAAATGCCTCTTGTGCCCGTAATTACACTGGCTGTCTTACTCTCCACACCGGAACACAACAGTGCAAGCACTGCTGCTTAGCGGCAGGATTAGCGAGTAAGATGGTGGTAGCGATCCGGCCTGACCTCGCACAAGGTCCTACCACCGCACCCGCAAAAAATAAAATGTTTTTCTGGTCAAAAGTGAACCTGAATAATCATTCCAGTCCAAATACAATTAGGTAATCTGCTTTCACCTTATACAGAGAGATGTACAGTGCACAAGTTCTTATGTATATGGAAATACAGCCGTGCTTAGATCATTGTGTAAGACCACTTTTCAGTGACTTTAGACAGGGATGATTTTTGGAATTAATTACTTTGTAGTAAAACAAAGTAGCAGAGAAAACTTGAAACTTTTAATCAATCCTACAACAATTTGGCATAGGTTCCTCTAATCTAGTGTCAAGCAATCGAGGGAGTGCCCATGGAGACGGATGCCGGCCGTTTTATGGGTTTCCCCCACCCAATAGTACTACCCTTAAGGCATAGCGTTGCCAGTTATTGTTCCTGTTAATGTTAAAATTGTGAACGAAAATTCGACGACCGAATAGCCTAGTGGTTAGAGACCCTGACTATGAAGCTTGAGGCCCGGGTTCGAATCCCGGTCGGGGCAGATGTTTGTATGATGAATACAAATGTTTGTTCTCGGGTCTTGGATGTTTAATATGTATATAAGTATGTATTTATCTATATAAGTATGTTTATCCGTTGTCTAGTACCCTTAGTGCAGGCTTTGCCTAGTTTGGGACTAGGTCAATTGGTGTCATATTGTCCCGTGATATTTATTTATTAAAAAATCGCATCGGTTGCTTAGCTACTTTTACTGCTATACAATACCCCTAATAAAGAAACTACGTGTACCCACATTGTTCGCGTATAAAGTTAACAATTTGCTCGGAAATTTCACCTTTCATACAATACACTTTAAAACAATTTGCCGTAATGTGACGGCTCACAATTTTGCTTCATAATTGCACATTATGAAATTCCTCTGACTCTTGCGAAGTTTTCCAATAAATCCAATTTATAATGTTCTGCGCTTGACATAATTACGATACTTTGCTGGCGAAAGATCCTACAAGTAAAAGTTCACTCAGTATAAGTTTATACCAGAAGCGATTAATAAGTATTTACCTACTTAGGGTATTAGTATTTTTTTTAATGCTAACAACTGACTGTTATTTTTTTTTCGAACTTTTTAAATTTTTTATTACATAAAAAAAATCTAAAACTGCTCACAAAATTTCATGAAAATCGGTTGACAAATGCGACCTATGGAGACCAACTCTACAATTGTCAGTTTTCAATGACAATTCAGTGTCAACTGCTGACTTGAAGAGCTTTTGTTTTAGCGCGCTTCATATTGTCAAAGAAATGTAGTTCGAATTGTCATATAAAACTGACAATTGTAAAGATGGTGAAACAGGGGCCTGACATACGAAAGATTTTTTTTCCAAGCTGAAGGGGAGACGCTTTGCTTACTTCATTCGCTCGGTTAAAAGCGATCTCTTACAGACAACTAAATACAGAAACCAAGATGAAGAGGCTAATTTAGGTGGCAGAAATTAACAGAAGAGAGAAACGTAAAATTAACATAACAATAAAATTAAATTAATAACTACAAATAAATATACTACATGAATTAACATGTACGTAAGTATACAATACATTAACTACTTACACAAAACATACCTACACACAAATAGATTAAATTACCCGATTTGAGTTAGTACAATCTATCACCATTTTCCATCGGGATTTTCCCGTCGGGAAATAAAAATAGTTACTAGCTCGCGGACTGCTCGAGAACCTCGTTCAAGTTATTAGAAACTTTTCTAATTTTCTTCTCCAGTTAAATTCCTTTACAACGTAATTTATTAATAACTGCACTGCCATTCGCCTCGCTATTTCCCGAAGTTAGCAATAGTTTAAAGAAACTGTAAGAGTTGAACTCGGGTTGGTTAAATTGAGCTTCGCACACGAAAGGTTAATCTAAAGCTTAGAGCAGGGGGGCTAGCATTCGCGCCATTTTGTCGCTTGTCGCTCAGAGGGTCGAGCAAGACTACGAATGCTGAGTAACGTAAAAACGAATAGTAAACGTTGTCGAGTTTGTATGACGTTTGGAACAGCGCCCGCCCGTGAGCGTATTTAGAACTAAAATTTAGTATGAGGTTTCTCGATCTCGATACGTATCGAACCGTAACGTTACGCAGTATTTGTAAAGTCGTGCTCGAACCTCAGTGCGTCCTTCACTGATTCCATCACTATGAAAGTGACGCACTGCGCGACAAGCGACAAAATGGCGCGCGTGCTACATGTGATGAAAAGGAAAGGAGACGGTAACATTGTATTAGTTTGTATGAACTCTTTTGTAATGATGTCCTAAGATTTTTTGTTAACTAATAAAACTTTTACTTACTTACATACTTAACGCGCATCTGTCAAAAATTTGACATTAAATCTGTGCAACACGCATGGGGTTATTTATTATTGTTTAATCATTTAGGTACATTAACACATGACAAACTTTATTCAAAGCAGCATTAAAATTTGTCCAAATTATTAATTTGTTCGGATATGATTGGATGCGTTCGTTCGTTACACGTTCAAGTAGGTAAGTACTATTGTAAATTACAACGCGCAGTTAGCGGTATTAATGCCTCCCCTGTATTAGTGGTACATTATTATTGCGTTTGAGAATACGAACGGCATTTGAATACAGATTTTGGTACATTTGTGAGCATGAAAATCTCAAATTATTCCAAGAAACAAGGCCTGTACAATCAAGGGCACATAGTAGGTGTACCACATTCACATACAACTCTCTCTATCTCTTAAAAAAAAATTGAAACAAAATCGTTTCCAACGAAAACAACAGCGCATCAAAGTGGCGGACAATGGCCGCAGTGTTGCTAAATAAAAATCGGCATGAGCAGGACATAAAGTTCGCCGATATATGTCGCCGAAATGACAAAAGAAATAATAATAAACCGCATTCAAATCAGTTCAATCGTTTAAGAGCTACGGTGCCACAGACAGACACACATTAATGGTCAAACTAACACTAACTAACTAACTATAACACACCTCATTTTGCGTCGGTAGCTTAAAACTGGACTAAAAAATGCCGTACAAAATAAAAATACACATCGAAATCTTGCGGGTGGCAGGACCTTGTGCTAGGTCCGTCCGGATCGCTACCATCGCCTTAGCCGCTAATACTGTCGTTAAATAGCAGTGCTTGCGCTGTTGTGTTTCTGTGTGGTGAGTTAAACAGCCGGTGTAATTACACAAGAGGCATTTCATCTTAGTTCTCTAGGTTGGCAACGCATCTGCAAACCCCACGGAGTTTTTTTTTATACGACGAGGAAGGCAAACGAGCAAGTGAGGGTTGCGGGTGTCTATGGGCAGCAGTAATCCACTTGCTCGTTTGCTTTCCTTGTCGTATAAAAAAAAAACACTTTTGATAAAAGGCTTTACACAACCAGACAAGACAGTCTTCAAACTGCAACGTGAATCTTCAACACGACATCACGGACTAAAAAAAAATACCCCGTTAGCAACTTTTCTAAAATGTTTCCCCGAGACAAACATGTTTATAAATTAGCCTCCACGCATGCCGCATGATGATTCCCCCAGTGATGTCAAAACTCGAGTCTGGAAGCCGAATTTACGAACTCGATTCTAACCACAAGACTCGACTCATAAATCTAGATTTCACTGCTCGATGTATTACGAGTTTCTAGTGTAATTTTTGACACAAGATAACGTCTCGATCGCGTTCGCGTTAACGTCTCAGAGGGTCGAGCACGACTTTACGAAACCTGCGTCACGTAAAATCGAATAGTAAACGTTGTCGAGTTTGTATGACTTTTGGAACAGCGCCCGCCCGTGAGCGTACCTATTTGGAACTAAAATTTAGTATGAGGTTTCTCGATCTCGATACGATAACCGTAACGTTACGCAGGATTCGACAAGTCGTGCTCGACCCTCAGTTACTATGGGCAAATTGGGAGCGCCCCTAGCAACACGCATATACGACGATATTGTCATAGTTTACGAAACGAGACATTTGCTTGTGTCAAAAATTACACTATGCTTCGTTTATTTTAGTCATTACGTAAACCATAACAATAAAAATAATTAAATCTCATTGTTATATGGTACTCACTTATTTGAAAAAATCGTTTTTCAATAAAAATACCTACGTCATGTCAAGATTATTTCCTTAAATAAAAACGAAGTAAGGACCATGAAACCAAGAGGACTCCCAGTGTCTATACGATGCCGCGTTCCTTTGAAATAATAAGCCTGCTGTAGTGTAGCTAGTTTTACTACGGAGGGGTCTCTGTACCATTCATTTGGTATGACATTTCGACCATTCATTCATTTTTAGTTCATTTAGACCTCTGGCTAACACAATAGCGTTGTATAGTACACATTGTATAGCCATCGCCAGTCCTCTTGGTTTTATCGTCCTTGAAACGAAGTATAGAACTCTGAATAATAGCCGCTTCGAGTCAGTTTTAAAAATCGAGTTCTTTTTACGCTCCGCTAAAGATTCGTGTCTGTTTAGGTCACAGAGCTCTACAAAGAGTCGAGTTATAACAACACTAAGTAGCTTCACCCCCTCCTCCCCCCCCCCCCCCCCCCCGCCCCACCCCCGACGGTTTCACTTACACGCCGCGATGAAATTAAGCCGTAAAACGTTGATGGCTTATCATATTTTGTTAAGTCAATCTGGGAGTCGTGTGGGGTATAAAAATAAGTAAACTTTGCAGGGCAAAGCGAAAATTTCTGAGCTTCAAATTTTATGAGCGATCCGTTGGCGAAAAAGTTTCGTGGTTTGATATCTCGGATTTTTGAGTTATTAATTTCATTTCGCTATATTTGTTTAGGTCGGTAAGTAAAGTTATTAAATACTAGCTTTCGCCCGCGGCGTCTCTACCGTATAAATCTCATCCCCCTTTTCACCCCTTCAATAGTGGAATTTTCGAAAATCCATCCTTAGTGGAAGCCTACACTGCATAAGGTATCTATGTGCAAAATTTCAAGTCTCAAGGTTCAGCGGCTTCTGCTGTGCGTTGAGAGATGGCTCAATCAGCTTACGATTTTATATATGTATAATACACAAGATTGATTGCTAATTAAATTATTTCATGGACTACATAATTTGCGTTTCAAATTAAGTTTCCACCCTAACGCTCCAAATATTGATGTGAAAAACTAATAAAGAGACTAGATCATGTTTCACCATCTTTACAATTGTCCGAACTACATTTCTTTGACAACATGAAGCGCGCTAAAACAAAAGCTCTTCAAGTCAGCAGTTGACACCAAATTGTCATTGAAAACTGACAATTTGTAAAGTTGGTGAAATAGGGGCCTGGATCTGAAGTCGAGTTTCTCTAATTATGAATCGAAATGTCTCCTCTAAAACCACGCCAGAAGGTGTCACACGATATATCACTGGCCGTGTATTCAATAGAAATATTACATCCAATTTCGCGAGTTACAGCGCTACAACGTGAGAATGTGAGACGGTGATGGAAAACACGCTATTTAGCATTTAGATATAATAGTATTTTTTACAAGGATAATGTCAGCGACCAAACACAATGAATGACAATCAAACACGTAGCTAAACTATAGAGACATATCAAAAAAATATGTATTATAAAAGGTTAAGGTTTGGACCCGCAGCCAGTCGCTAACACACTGGAAGGACATTGTGCTTTAAGTTGCTGTGACAATACCTAAATAGCTATACTTAAACCTCAGAATGTAATCTGAGACTTAAACAATAGGCGAGACAAATATGTCACAGCAGTATGTCTTAGATGTCGATGACAGTATGTCTTAGAGCAAGAATGCAATGGAGGTGTTAACGCGTGATTTTCCCCTCTGGCAGAAACTAGACAGTCTGTGCAAAATGCACAGGGTCTGTTAATTGTGCGCGTGATTTTGGCATTCGTATGACAGTATTGTTTTATTATTGTTTAGTAGTTTGTCATTTTAACACAGGCATAGACGTATGGGCCTGCCTTGTCCCTTTCGAAAAGTGGCAGAAAAAAAATGTAGTGCATAGATAAGGCAAAGGCGCCTCGCCTCAGTCTGTTCCGCTTTAAGATATAATAATATGTCTTGTAGATAGTGTAAGTGTGTGTAATGTGTAAAATAATGTGTACATAATATAGATGTTACGTCAAGATAATAATTGTGTGTTGGTGAAGTTGTTTCGGTTAAAAGTAATCGCGAAGTTTTGTCTTTACGTTTTTACTCTGACAAGAACCTTTTAGACTACTAAACTTACACAACTACAAACTCTAAAGCTATACTCGACCAGACCGCTGTACTAGGAACCCAGAGAGTCGAGCACGACTTTACGAAAGCTGCGTAACGTTAAGGTTATCGTATCGAGATCGAGAAACCTCATACTAAATTTTAGTTCCAAATACGCTCACGGGCGGGCGCTGTTCCAAACGTCATGCAAACTCGACAACGTTTACTATTCGACTTTACGTTACGCAGCATTCGTAAAGTCGTGCTCGACCCTCTGGCCCCCGCCGGGATTGAACCCGGCGAGCCGTACCGGCGCCCGGCGCGACACGGCGTCCAATTTCGGACGTGCCGGGCGTCCCCGCACCGCGTACACAACGTATCTAGACGCTGTTATTGAAAAGTGAGCATTATTTTAGTGAAATACAACAGATCACTCACGTATATGTATAAGTCGAGAGTGATGTGATCATTGTAGTGTGCTACCCTACATTTGACAATAATAAAACCAGTCAAGATCGTATCGGACACGCCCAGGATAGGGTTCCTCCTTTGGGCCGTTAGTCCGTTTAAGAGCTACGACGCCGCAGACATAGACACAAATACACAAAGACACGGATACACTCTTTTTGCGTCGGAGATTAAAAACAATGTCAATTGGATGCGCTTGTATTTCGCCTTATACGGGCACGGGGCAACTACCACGGCTCAATTAGGAATCAAAAGAAACCTATATAATCGTCCCACGATAACTCTGCATAAGATATAATTGGCAACCCAGAAAAATCACGCTGTGGTAATACTTTTTTCATGTCACTCAGACATTTCTTTAATTAAAAATAATAATGATAGTGGCAATCAAAAGTTGCTGTTTTTTTTTTCTCATAATTATGGCTCTGTCCATTGGAGGACAATTTTACCAGTGTTTAGTAGGTTTTGCCGATGTACGGTAAAAAAATCCAGAAAACGAAATATGAGACGTATTTTTAATGGTGGATGGTGAATGAACGATGACCTGTTTAATGTTTAATCTAATCAAAAGTTCAAAACTGTTCAAAACGTGTTGTTTGACTATAAATCAGTGTTGCCATAAACAAACTTTACATTTCTACTGTTGTCAGTTCGTTGCAGAGTTATCGTGGGACGACTATAAGATTCTATAAAGATACTTTCGTGTAGGTACAGCGATTTCAGCAGGACTATGATATCCTCATCAACAGCCACAGTTTTGCAGCGAGGCATTTCGTCTCAACCCTCTAGATTGGCAAGACATTAAATTTGGAATCTGTCAACAGGTCAACCTTCTAACACCCCTCTTTTTCATCGGGGGTTAAAATTACAACTTAGTGCAATTACAACGTAGCAAAATGCCAGTATCCCCAAGTTAAAAACATTCCCTTCAGTTATTCGCGTTGAATTTCAACTGCTCAGCCAAGTGACCATTTTAAAGGTCCGTATATCTTGCCCACACTATATCTGATACAGTTCATATATTCTTATAGTCCGTGGGCAGCAGACCCTGCAGAAATAATCCTCGCTTCGATAAACAAGGGTATGGGCTTTGTAAGACCGCCTGGGATTTGGTTTATTGAAAACTATTATTTATACTTACATTTGACAGCTTTGCGTTACATGATTTGTATTACAGTTTTAAATAATTCGCTGTTAATTACATAATATATACTGACAACGGGATATTGACCGCGATTACCGATATTTCGACGCAGTTACATGCATCATGATCACGGGCAGACTGACGAAACGGGTAGATGCTACCCGCATTCTTGCCAGTGTCTAAATATCGGGAGCTCGTCAAATCTATAAGATAATTGCGGTAAATATCCTGTTCTCATTATGTCTTATGATATGATTTGTATTAGTAAACTGTGACCACCGAGTTACTTGAACAATCGATGTGCCTTATTTTTGTCACACCATACTCTCCTTCCAAAGGTGGATTCAAGGAAACTTGGGTAAAATCACAGAAATATCTCAGTAATCTATTTAGAATGTCTACTGTCAGTAACCGATATAAAATGACCCCACACTGCGTACAATTTGCTTACGAGTAGGGCTCTGCTAACACTGGACAATTTAAAACACTTTGCAAAAATCTTCAAGACTAGATTCCCGTGATAGACGAACTAATTATACATCTCTACAAATTTGTACGGAACTTCCTGCGCGCGAGTCCGACTCACACTTGGTCGGTTTATTTCAGTTAAAATTTATTAGGCATCCTTTAGGCAACATAGTCCTCGATTAAGGATTCGCTCTAAATATACCATTTTGACCTACACCTTACGTCGCTGATAAAAAACACAATTTCTATATACTTCGTTTACTCGTACGTTCCTACAACTTGTTATGACAGCGATGGATGCCCGCAATATCACCCCCTCCCTCCCCCACGTTACGCAGTGATAAGTGATCATGGCGGTGGATTCATCACCTCTATCTCAACACCTGACATTTTCAAATGGACTGCGGCGGTGTTAATAGATTTTTGTTGAGGAAAAGGAAGCTTGAGTGGAGAGAGTTACGTCATTTTTGTAGCACTTTTTACGTCGTGGAAATAACGTTTGATAAGAACAAGGCTTTTTCACTTTTCTGGTTTAGTGGTTTCAGTATAATTTCAATTATCAAAGCCGATAATTTCATTAGACTTTAGTGCATATTAGTATAGGTATTACATTAGAACAATGGATATGATACTCGTTTCAGTAGTTGTAGACCCTTCCATTTCAGTTTTACATGTTGTTGCAAGCTTTTTTTACTGATGATATAATCATCATAACTCTCATCACTTCGTCATCAGTGGGTTTATTCTCTAACTAGCTTTTGCTTGTGACTTCGTACGCGCATAAATCTATAAATTCCGTTTATTCTCTATTCCGTGGGATATATCTGTTTATGCTTGTCTACATCATAAAGACACCTATACCTATGCAAAATTTCAGCCTTCTAGGGCCAAGGGTTACGGCTGTGCGTTGTCTGTGAGTTGACGGAAGAGTTTTATGTATATTGATTGATTGATTGATAATGTAGCTATTTAGTGCCACTTTTCGATTTTACGTGACTTGACACTACAACACTAAAACATCTTTAAGATCCTTAGAGGACCCCAACCAACTCAAGATACTTACGTACATTTTTTTCGCATCATTAAAATGCAAAAACAGTTTTCTAGTTTATAGCATAAAACCTGTGTTTTTTAAACTCTCTTGAAGCCATAAGACGAAGAACGGCGTAATTCAATTACTTAACCAACGTGTAATTAAAAAGAACAGCTTTATTTACGACTTTTTTTAAACTTTTATTTCTTTTCAAATTGACGCCGTTGCCTTTTGACGCCAGAAAAAGTTTTTAATCTCGTAAGCCTATGGGACGAAGGACGGGAAACTTCTGCGATGCAAGATCAAAACGTTAAACAGGAAAAAATGTTATAACCATCCGCCATTTACGTAAACGTGAAAAATTCAATTAAAAATCTGAGAGAATTAGCGCGAGTTAAAAACTCCATCTTAACTTTGCTCTCTTTAAGACGAGAAGGGTTAAAAAGCTGATGCAATCATCTTCGAAACATGATTCAAGTACGATTAGTGGTCTTGTGGTTCGGACGTTTTCAAGCGCTAACCCGCAGTCCATGGTGTCGGTAGGTCAATGGTCAATACAATACAATACAATTTTTAAAATATGGCTCCATCGATACAATCGATGATTTCGCCAATGTCGAGTATGAAGACACTATTGTTCGGTAATGTTAACCTTGTGGTTAGTTAGGTTAGGCTTCACAGCCTAACCCACAAACCCAACCCCTCCCCCCCTTAGTCGGATATTAGCCAACTTCTATTTTATTTAAGAAATAAAATAGTTAACCGTTGTTGCCCAGGGTGCACCGGCCCAAACGCTACTCTTCCCCTTAAGAGTCTTAAGAGGGAACCGTAAAGCTCGAGCACACGAGGAGGTTGTCCGACACGCATCCCAGGTCAATGCCCTAAAGTGGAACTCCTGCGCTTCCTACTTCGGAGGCGTCAAAAATGTCGGTCAAAGTTTGATGCTCTAATGATTGCGATCGGCCATTTTCGTTCGGCTCGATAGACCGTGAATTTTTATAATTAAGCACCCCATTGAAAATTTGCCCATTGTCATAGGCGACGGCGGAAAATGATCAAGCTTCTGTTTCACCAACTTTCACTTGTCAGTTTTCAATGACAATTCGGTGTCAACTGCTGACTTGAAGAGCTTTTGTTTTAGCGCGCTTCATATTTTCCAAGAGATGTAGTTCGAATTGTGATATAAAACTGACAATAGGGGCCAGGTGAAGTCACCAACTTAACATAATATGTCAGGTTACTATGACATTTCGAACTTTGACCTAAACGACAAGGAAGGAAAACTAGAAAGTGATCACCACTGCCCATAGACACTCGCAACCTCGGGGGGTTTGCAGATGCGTTGCCAACCTAAGAGGACTAAGATAAAATGTCTCCTGTGCTCCACACTGGAACACAACAGTATAAACACTGCTGCTTAGCCTCAGGATTAGCGAGTAAGATGATAGTATCGATCCGGACGGATCTCCCACAAGGTCCTACCACCCGCAGGATTATCATTCTTTTTTTAGGGCTCCGAACCTCAAAAGGAAAAAATGGAACCCTTATAGGATCACTTTGTTGTCCGTCTGTCTGTCAGTCTGTTCGTCTGCCAAGACCGTTTTCTCTGAAACGCGTGGAGGTACATACCATGCTGAAATTAATATCAGGTTTTATTATTATTTGCACGTGTGTGTCAGATTTGTGTTAATTTTCTTCTTTCTCGTTTCTTCCGTGACGTTCGCTTATTTTTCATCTCTTCCACCACAATCCAAATCGCTTCTTTGCTATCAATTTTAATTAATCAAGAGGACTCATGAATTAGGACCGTGTCCATTAGGTACCTCGCCCAGGGCGGCTCGTTAGCGACTTACATATTACCTTATTACTCTGATGGGAACGCAAATGAAGTAAAGATAATTATTATTAGGAGACCATATTTACTTTTGTGTCATATTTTTTCAAGATTTCATTCTTCCTAAACTCTGTCGGCGTGATTAATTTATATATCCATGCCAAATTACAGCTATCTTTTACATAAGAGTCTCCGAGACAAACAGACAGACAGAAGAACGGATATGACGAAATTAGAGTTCCTTGTTGACTACGGAATCCTAAATAAGACTATTTGCAATTTCAATTTCGCAGCACAAGGATTGCTAAAAGGTATGAAAATCTGTATGCATTCTCGTCAGAGCTCTGGCAAGACTCCAAAACTGATCAGTGGACTGAAATGCTTAGGCTTTAAAAATCTAGGTACAGACTAATCAGTGTAATCATGGTATTCAACAATATCATCATCATCATCACCAGCCTTTTTTACGTCCCACTGCTGGGCACAGGCCTCCTCTCAGAATGAGAGGGCTTGGTCTATAAGTTCCCACGCGGGCCCAGTGCGGATTGGGAACTTCACACACATCATTGAATTGCTTCGCAGATGTGTGCTTTTGGATGTGTGGATTTGAACCCACGACACTCTGCTTGAGAGGCCATAGGTCAAACCACTAGGCTACCACGGCTTTTTTTTTTTTCAAATTTGAAACATTTGAAATTTTCTATTTTACTGTATAAACCTACGTTTATAAAAGGAGGACGACCCTCTTCTGTATGTACATCCTACCTGCGTTCTTCGATTACTTACTCAAAGTCGGCTGAATCGATATTTATGAACTAAAATAAAAACAGTTTATTTCCTTATTTAAGTTTGTAAAAGCACGTAATATAGGACGGTGGTTTTAGTGCATTAAATTTTTTTAGAGTCACTAACTTGAAACTACCGTGAGACTCAATCATAGCGAAATAAAACGGACCACTCACGTATATAAGTCGAGTTTAGCCCGACATGTTTCAGACTAATTCGTAGTCCTTCCTCTGGAAGCAGAGCCGCGGCGCGCAGTGTACGTCTCGCTGGGCTGTGGGTCATACGCTAACTTGGACTTACATGCGTGAGTGATCGTTTTATTTTACTATGAATTTGTAGAGTGTTCCAAAGTACTGGTGGTGGTGATAGTTAGGCCTGTGTGGCATGTGTTGGTTCATGTGGCATTGGAGATGCTGCCTTACACGTGTTTCATCATCATCTCAGCCGAAAGACGTCCACTGCTGGCCGGCGGCCTCCCCCGCGGCTCTCCACTCAGACCGGTCTTGTGCTTTCCGCATCCACCGCGGTCCCGCGATCTTTACCAGGTCGTCGCTCCATCTTGTTGGAGGCCTACCGACAGCTCGTCCCCGGTTACACGTGTTTAATAGCAAATTAATTGCTTTAGATCACAAGTAACGCCTGATTCAGTCAATTAAATTAAGCCTCGGTTGGGTTACCGCGGGGTCAGTTTCGTCCACAATTTGAGTGGGATTGACAGTACCCGGGCTCGTTAGGCCGTATCGATGTATCCGGGTATCGAATTAAGACGGACTAATCAGTGACCCTTGTCTGTGAGGGACATCAGAACTAGGGCGGCCATGCGGTTTGCCCGGATTGGACAGCTAAACCAGGTTAAAAAAGCAGTTGAGGTTTTAAAAAAATGCTCGAAATCTTTTGTAGTTATTTATTTATTTATTTCACACATAAGCAACCATATTACAGGTTATAACCTAATACAATAGTGCCTAGATTATAATTTTACATTTGTTTAAAAAAATACTTATTCTAAAACATAACATAATACATGCATAGTTACATTTATTATTTATTTATGTCTGATTTGCGCTGGCGTTGCGAGTGGACTAAATTCAATTTGCATTATTTATACATATTCCAAAATTAGTATGGTAAAACTGGACTTTTAACTACTAGTCGCATAACAACTATTGTCATAATTTTGATTGTCATAACATTACGTATAAATTTAACGAGTCTTTTGTCATTAATGAGTGTGCGCATATTCACTATAGTTTTTTTATATGACAAGGAAGGTAAACGGGTAAGTGGGTCACCTGATGGTAAGTGATCACCACAGCCCATAGACACCCGCAACCCCGAGGAGTTTGCAGATGTGTTGTTAACCTAGAGAGCTAAGATGAAATGTTTGTTGTGCCCGTAATTACACCGGCTGTCTTACTCTCCACACCGGAACACGACAGTGCAAGCACTGCTGCTTAACGGTAGAATTAGCGAGTAAGATGGTGGTAGCGATCCGGACGGACATCGCACAAGGTCCTACCACCCGTAATATTAGTCGTCTATTGCAACCATAGTGCTGTACAATTTACTAACAAAGTAGGCGCTTTTAGTTTCCGTACATAGGCCCTGGTCGCGACTGCTTTCATTATTATAAAAAAACCGGCCAAGTGCGAGTCGGACTCGCGCACGAGGGTTCCGTAGAAAGATTTCAACACTTTTCCCTGTTGTTTTAAAAAGTCCAGTGTTAGCAGAGCCCTGCTCTTAAGCAAAATGTACGCAGTGTGGGATCAACTTATATTAGTCTGCGAAATCTACAGGCAGACATGAAAAAATGCGATTTTGAGAATTTTCTGAGTGGTTGTGCTATAACTGCTATAAGAGCTACCTTCATACCAAATTTCAAGTTTCTAGGACAACTGGAAATACCCTTTAGGTTTTCGGATTTCGGCAATTTGTATGGAAATAACCTTCTCAATGACTGTATCTTTTGATTGCGTTGACTTTTTCATAGCTTCAAGGGACCGCAGGCTTGAGTATTTGATATTAATTTCAGCATGCTACCTCAACGTGTACCTAACCCAGTGGTATATCTTAATAAATTTTAACCAGGTTATTACTCATTACTGGTCAATGGAGGTTTCCATACTTCGCTCAACTTAAGAGAATATCCTTCAATAACTATGGATTGAAATAAATACTCATAATAAGAAGAGTATAAATTGAATTGACCAAATTAGATTGTGATCGTCTAGAAAGATTAGGACTCCCTACGTTGTGTAATTTTTTGTTTTAGTAATCCCAAAATTCTTTAAGATGTGGTATGTCTGGATTAAAACAAGGTGTAAGTTTTAGAGGTATTCATGTATTCAAACTAAAGACTTATAATTAAACACAACTAATGTCACACAGTATAATAAAAATAAAACATAACTAGTATAACACAGTATAATAAAAATAAATAATGTAAGTGTACTGATTTCTATAGTAAGTGAGTAGAATAGTAGGTAGGGTCTGGGAATGGGAATGATGATACCGGGGCCATCATTGGCCCCGGGCAAGGCTCCAACCACTAATGGAGGTGACACCAGTCACCAACATTACCCCCTCCTTGCTACCTTCACACACCAGCAGAAAAATAATAATAGTTTAGGTTAAATTTAGAGCGCTAACCACGGCGCTAAGTCAACTCAAATAAAGAGACTGGCTAGGAGGAATGAGTAAACCCAATTCCAAGATAGATTTAGTAATTAGATGGAAATACATCCAATCCAACCAATGCTCGTTCATTCTGCTGCGTCACCGTGCATAAAACACAGGTAAAGTTGGGTAATCAGTTGGAATGCCTAAGCATAACCAATGGATTACAAAATATTCGGTATAACCAAGCTGCAAGCAGACAAGGTAGTGTGGGGTCTCATTAGAACGTAAGGAGAGCGGAATCCACCAGTCTTTTCATTATGCTTTCTCTTCCCACTGAGTGGGCCTCATGGAATAGACATAACTACATCGAAAGGCGATTCGGCAGGTATCCAAAGGTTCATAACAAGAAATAATTAGATAAAGGTAGCATGTAAACATACTACCGAATTGTAGAGTGTGGTGTGTAGGCACTGAGTATTAAACACAGGTTAACAGCACACGAAAAGCATCTGGTAAAACCGGATGAAAGGTTCGAGTTGCAATAACTTGAACAATTCAATAATTATAGTAACATTGTAAATCAGGCACTCACAAGGAATGGTAGGATTATGATAGACAAATATTTGTCTTGAGTTAAATGAAACACCTTAAGTAGAATTCATTTATTCAGATAATCAACACCATCGCAGGAGCTTCCCAAATCCTACAATGCAATAGTCTCAGATATATTGGTCCAATAAATGGTCATAATATGTTTTGTAACACAAGAGGACATTGGACTCTATTTTGTTCTACCAATAATCCTGGATCAATGGTATACCAAAACAGAATTTTAGATTTGAGTGATTGCGACACTAAGATAATCCAGAGGAAATATCAAAGTCTAGACCTTCAGTTAACACTGACTTGAAGTAGCATATGAATATGTCTTTTACACAGACTTACTGGTGGCAGGTCCGCCTAACCCAGTTTAAGTGTAAGATCCATGTTTCATACTTAACCAGTCATTAATAACCGAATTACATACAGGCAAGATAGCTCTTGACAGGCAATCAAAAGATTGTCGTTCAACAGACATAATGAATGATATGTTATAAATTCAACATAACTACAGTAAGAACTTCACTCACTTAGCCATGAAGAATAGATAACACGTTGCTGGCTAGGCCTTCACTCAGGGGAAAACCTATAGTAAAACACAGTTTGATTATGATCATTCCTGGACCATACATCCAGACACTTCTAATCATAAATGTATTATTATAAGATTAAGGCAGCTCTGCATTACACCTCATTTCTACAACATAATGCCGTCCATAGTCTCATTAGACCTTTAGACATTACTTTATAGAAACTACTTCTCACAAATACCTCGCTCTGAATTTCCATGGAACGCTATACAGCTAATCCCTTCAGAACTACACAACAAATATTGTATGGAGTTTGTGTACTGATAGTATATTGTGTGAATAGTGTGTATGTATAAAAATACATAAATGCATATAGCTAATAGATTAGTTGCATGTTGCAGGCATATTTTGTATAAATAACACAAATGTATTGTTCGAACGGGTGATGTCATTCTCATAATGGAATCTATTTTGTTAAAATAGATCTAATTTTGCTTACAAAATTATAGAGATTCATTTTCTGAGAAAAACCACCAATCCATTCATACAATAACACAAATTAAAATCTTAACAGAAAATAAAACATTCGCAGTGCAAACCACACAAAGTAAAATATAAATTCCCTAACTTTTCCCTACAAATTGTCCTACTCCCTAGCATTGTATAGTCAGAATTAGAAAGAACCTTAGCCTCCATACTACAGTATGCTTACTATACACTACTCATTACATATTTTATTACAACACAATGAAAAATGAGGCAAAGACTCAATTGAAGTCCGACATACACCCTAACCACAGAAAAGCATGCTTACATACCTTTTATTTACCAAGATTAGGTAAATATATATAAAAATCCAACCTGCATACAAGAACACCCTACCACACTAAGACACAACACAAATTGCCCATAATTTCACTAAAAAAAAACACCCCTAGCTAGAATCACTCCCTATTGCGAACTGAAATTTAGTCTAAAACCCATAAACTAGACTACCCTCTAAAATATTACCTACCTAGCTAAACTTCTAATACGCGTAATTCAAACCGTCACGGATCTGACTACGGAGTTTGAATCGCCATAGATAAAACCCAGCACTTCCATTTGTATTAAAAACAAATGAAAACCTTCATGCAGTGAGCAAATCCAGGAATTCTAGTTAAATACTAGATTTATTCAGTAACAACTAAATCCAGGATAAATATGCTAAAATAACAATGAAATCCTGCTGAAAATCAGCAACACTTCAGTAGCACAGTATTATTGTATAATTAACTGCAATAAACCAAGGAAACACAGGATTGCTCACTAAAAGAAGTTTCTGGCTTTACCTGAAGGCACTCACAAGGAAGGGCGTTCCGACGACTCGACTCTTCCAAAGCTGATCCGAACCCGACTGAAGACTGAGTAAAACTGTCCCGAAGCTCACCTGGAGCCTCATATTTATAGCTTTTCCGAAGGATCGCAAACATTACCTTATATGGTCATGTCCAGGGAAGCGTTACAACCGAAAAAGCCTCCATGCCCATATTTGGTCCTCCATAAGGAATCGTTCGAACGCGAGATCGCGAGATTACCTAATATGGTAACATATAAGGCACTCTTCGCTTGGACCCTTCGCCCCACCACTTTAGTGATGTTACGATATCAATTCTGAAATATTTTCAAGAAGTGTAGTTTAAATATATTAAACACCTCCAACAGGTTACACAATTGCCTTCTCAATCCTTTTGTCAAAATAAATACTTTGTCAAAATTTGAACTACAACTGTGTAGTATTTTAGTCATAATTTCAAATAAAGCATAAAACAGCAATTAGAATATCTTCTAGATCTTCGAAAATAGCGAACATTTTCCCAACCCTAGCATCCCAACTTTCTTGCAAAACCGTCTCCTAATTGGGGAATTACAACAGCTGAAACATGATTGGCTAATGCTCTAAAACCAAGCCAAATATATAAGGGTCTGATTGGTAGTTTGCAGGACATCAATTATCAGGTGCGAAATTTATTAGAAGTAAATCAAATGCACATTATTTGAATTTAAATTTTCCACAATGGAATTCAAATAGAGAATTTTATTATAATTTGAGATGAAAATTATTAATCAAATCGACTCTGTCATTTTTAGGCTCACAGAAATCATTGACTCAAACAGTCTAGTTTGACTTTAATGAGTGAAATGTTACTTGACGTCTGATCGGTATTTGCTATTAAATATTGATTTACCATAAATGTGTGTATTATAGTAGATAACACAATTAACAATCACAAGTGCTACTTCAGCATGTGACCTCCTCAATGCTTCAGCAACCATGCCTCAAAATACAGGTAAACCTCACTCTAAGTTGAATGATTTCGTATGATTATTTCATAAAATAAAAGTGTATCTTTTAACGAACTACACTTGATGTTACAAAACGATGATCTTTAATGATGTGTTAAACCTAATTTATGTTTCAGGTAAAACTCAAGAATTTATGAACCAAAAGCATTTTTAATCCTATGTTGGGTTTCATGCTATTACTGAAAACGCTGAAAATATATCATGAAACGCCAAATTTTTACTCTTAGTCATGTCCACCTAAATCCCAGGTAAGAGTATAATAGAAATTTCATATCTTAACTTAAACCTCATACTGTTATTTTAATAATATTTTTGTGTTCATATTAGCCATTCTTATAACTTTAACTACAGCTAATTCATATAACCAAATGAGATAAGATATACTAAAGTATAGTATTTGTAGTGCACAAAGAACAGATTTATAATAACAGTACTAATCCATGTTTTATTATACAAGTTATTAAGACCGCTAAATTGGTCTAATATGGAGAATTCACCTTGATGACTTGGTTAAAATCCATAGGATCTAGAAGACTAATTATTGTATAAATATAGTGTATTGGAGTGTAGGGATAAGGCTTATAAAGATTTTGACTATAAACACACAATACTGTATAATATTAGATGACATAACAATTTCAGTCTCCGGAGCAAAATATCC
The DNA here is from genome assembly GCA_963691665.1 of Clepsis dumicolana. NCBI lineage: Eukaryota > Metazoa > Arthropoda > Insecta > Lepidoptera > Tortricidae > Clepsis > Clepsis dumicolana. The sequence goes on along the minus strand of OY829507.1, from coordinate 19,416,293 downwards.
CATACAATAAATTACTTATATTGAATCATTTAACTAATAGATCCGAAATGAACTAACTAATTCTATTTTAGAACCGATATTAGGAACAGATGTTAGCATAAGCGCTTAGATCTAGCTTGTATTTAAAATGAGAATGAAACATTCAAAATGATGTTGGATTAACTCGGTAAAAATTCCTATTACAGAGAAGCTTTTAAACTACGCCATGGATGTTGAACTATTTGGTATCAAAATTGCCTGTGCCGCTGAAATGAACAGAAAATAAAAGAAATGCTTTATTGGACACGGATTCAATGGACCTTTCAGCTGATGGAGGACATCATAAGAAGAATTCTATAAATTGAACATTTTTATAACTATTTTACATTAGTTAGACCTGCTTTTGCTAGAAGTTCACAGTAATAGTATCGCCTGTTGTAGAATTAATTGCTTATGCTTATAAAACAACAAAAGGAGAATAAATGAACCTCATATATTATACCCTGTTTTATTGATTTTTCTATTACAACGCCATCTATTATCGAGTAGCTAATTTCCTAATTTTAAACCAATAACCTGAAGCTTTTAGTTCGTCAACTCACTCTAGGTGTCGCTTAAGTATCCAATTACCTCCTACATGGTGACATCTATTGTTGAGTAGGGAAACTCTTTACCCAATCAACACAGCTGTATGATAAACTGAAAACTCTTTCTAATTAAGGGACTAACTTCACTACTTGTCCAGAGATGTCACTAGTTTCTATGCATAAAATGATTGATTAGTTTAATCTTGGAATTATTTATTAAATTGACGAAAGATGTGATTTGGAATAGAATGTATGCTTTTATTAAAGTCAATTAATATTATTTAGAATCGAAAATTTTATTCTCATATCTATTCTTATAAAATATAGCCAATTAAGGCAATATTATAGTAGGTCTGGTACAAACGCGTTCCAGAGAAAAAGGGTCTTGACAGACAGACAGACGGACAACAAAATGATCCTATAAGGGTTCCGTTTTTCCTTGTGAGGTATGGAACCCTAAAAATATTGTATGTGCAGACTAATTTATGACTTTTGTCGGTTATGCTTAATGATGATTATGACACAAAAGTACAACCCAATATGAACCCTCGTAACATCCCTGAAACTTACTACACACTGTATTAGAAAATAACATGTCCTTTCTTACCCGGATGTGACATGGCACCCCTGCCTACCCCCCTCCCCCCCACCAATAGATATCCGGGTCTTGTTTAAACGAGTGTCGATGTTTTAATTAAACGTCCTTGATTGATGTAATGTCCGGGTCAGAGGTTCAAACCGGGATTAAGGAGCAATGACTGGAAGCCAATGCAAGGAATATTTAGGAAACACTAATTTTCAGCTCTGTATCATGAACTGTCATTTGTGCAATGTGTCAGAGGGTCGAGCACGACTTTACGAAAGCTGCGTAACGTAAAATGGAATAGTAAACGTTGCCGAGTTTGTATGACGTTTGGAACAGCGCCCGCCCGTGAGCGTATCTGGAACTAAAATTTAGTATGAGGTTTCTCGATCTCGACACGATAACCGTTTCGTAAAGTCGTGCTCGACCCTCAGGATTGACTTGATAGCGGCATGGCACTTTAAGATAATGTCAAAACCGTAATTTATGGACACATTTTTTCAAAGTCATTTTTCTCCTGAACTCAGTATAAGAAACCAAATCACAGCTGCGTAGATCGGGTAAAAGCATAACTCAACATTTTTATTTTATTGAATATTTATTTTATTTTTCTTTGCCCCAGACTTAATAACTATAATTACTTAATGTCGGTGGGTAAACGTGATCAATTAGTACGACGCCTAAGCGTTACTATCATCATCATCATCATCATGTGAGCCGAAAGACGTCCACTGCTGGACACAGGCCTCCCCCAAGGCTCTCCACTCAGACCGGACTTGTGTTTTCTGCATCCACCGCGATCCCGCGATCCTCACCAGGTCGTCGCTCCATCTTGTTGGAGGCCTACCGACAGCTCGTCTCCCGGTCCGTAGACACCATTCGAGAAGCATTAATATAAATCGTGTTAATTTTACCTCTTTAAAAACATCAAACAAGAAAAAGTTACCTCTCAAATTCCCACATCCAGGTCTCACGTCCCCAAATACCGCTAAGCACTATGTTATACCATTAAGCAGGTACTTAGCCTTTGATTCTTTGATATCCGACTACCCACATACCATGTAATTACTCGTTCAGACCTCCGATTCAGTTCTAAATTGTAAAACTTAGTATTCTGGGCGCGTTTGTAAAGAGATGCCGTTCGCGCAGTCGAAATTGGACAGTAAGGCATGTTACAATTTATAAATATTAGGATAGTCATAGGTTACGTAGAATAGGATAGGTTAGTTTAGGTTTTATACCTTTCCTGAAAAGTGGGTATCTTCAGTCTAATGCATAATTATGACAAACAGTCATTCGACAAAACATTACATTACGACAATCGATATTTATGCGAGACAATATAGACCCCGTTGGCTAGAGTAGAGCCAATAAACCTGGCGTCAAAAACAAAGTACCTGAGGGCCTGTTCATACACTATATAATATCTACTTGAACTTCCTATACAAGACATATTATAGAACCATACTTTTCCAAATAATTAGCAAACCTGCTCACAAAATTTCACAAGAATCGGTCACATTTCTACAGGTCTGTAGAGGAGAGCAGCCGAAAGAATGTTTGCCCATGAGTTTGGCTTCGCGTTCGCTCGGTCATTTAATCATCATCATTTATTCGTCTACAAGAAAATAGAATGTAGCATTAGTAGTAGTAATAGTTGTATATATGTGTAGTAGTTCAAGAAGTGTATGGTTAGAACCCTGTACCTTTTCTACTGCGGTCCTGTTTCCTCTTATCTCGCCGGCGACTGCTGCGAAATGTCTATCTACGTCACGCTCCAACTTTCTGTTTACCTCCCCCCCCCCCCCTAATTCCCTCACAACTCCTTATAAAACCATTAAATTTACATCGCTCGGTTAAGATAAATACGAGGCTGTCATTTAATTATGAGCTGTATTCAACTGAGGCTTAGGTTTCAAGTAGAGTTCAACATTTCTGGATTTCAAGGTACTTCGCTGAGTTTCTTTGAAATTGTGTATGCATGTGGGTGTGTGATCAGATGTGTGATTAAGGAATCTTATGCTATTTCATAAGTCTTTTGATTATAAAAACGTGTTTATGATGAAGAGAAGAATCGCGTTTCGCTTCAAGATTGTGTTTTCTCTGGTTATTTAGCTAAATTTTAATAGGACGATATTTCTTGAAGCCAAAATTCTGTCATGTGTTTTAAAATTAAATATTTTAGCTTTGCCGTGTTTGTACATTAGAGATGTGTGTGTTTTTGTCAAAACCCACCTAGAACATTTTAAAAACGCAGTGAAATTATACAGAGGCCGACGAGGGTATGCATTATGTCTCTCTTGTACAGACCCCGCTGTCGTAAAGACATTTACAAAAGAAATATTTTTAATATGTGCATAGTAATTTTTAATAATTTGCCGGATGAATTGAAAGTATTACAGGGAAAGATGTTCAAACGTAATCTGACGATATGGTTGATGGAGAAATGTTTTTATAGTGTTAAGGACTACTTAAACTGTAAGCAAAATTGACATTTACAGTAATTGACATTTGTATTTGTACTTACAATGACAATGCAAAGAAAAATAAAAATAAAAACAAAAATAATCAATAAATCGATTATTTTCATTGATTCAGAAAATTGTTCCATCTCTTGCCACTAATGCGTAACTGTAGAAGTTCCGTAGTCGCTTGATTAAGCTACTCATAGATGGCGCTGAGGAGAGATAAAAATATGACACAAGGCATTGAAAAATTCGTTAGGTACACCAACGTTAAGTATAGCTTAATTGGTGGAGCGTGGTACGGATTACCGAGGTTGCTGGTTCAAGTCCAGCTGCTTAACGGATTTTTCTTTGCATTGTCATTGTATGTTGAATTTCATTCTATGAATGTTTCATAAAAATAAAAACAAAAATAATCAATAAATCGATTATTTTCATTTGCATTTGTAATTTTTTTTATTTTTTTTTATTTTTTTTTTTTTAGGCAACAAACAGTCACAAAGTTAAGCATATAATACAAGACATTATAAAGTAAAGACCTGGAGTGCCATAACAATGAAAAAGTGTACATCGTTAAAAAATAGGAGCGGTCGATGCGGCAGATCTATGGCATTGCATTTGAAGTAGAAACAGGTACAATAAATTATCCTTATTCTATGAAAAAACACAGTTTACCTCCTAATTAAGTATATAAACTAAGAATTAGAAAGTTGTTTAGAAGAGCATGCGATTTCTAAGCATTTAAATGACAAATAACTCGGTTCTTTTTTCTCTGTATGTAATTATAACTAAAATAATATTATTTAAATACCTACCTTCGGTTTATAATCGTGAAATATTTGTACGCTTGCTTGCATGCTGAATACCAGGACATCAATAATATTACCTTAAGACGATTGTATTATACTGTATTCTAACAAATAAATACATTTGAATTTGAATGTCCTGTAAACTAAACGGGTGTATCATTTTGTCTAAAAATCAAATGGTCGATGTAACAACTGGTCTAATAACGCATTTCGTCTAAACAATATCATGGCGTCTAAATTAAAAGTGGTCGAAATACCAACTCGTCTATTTAGTAACTGGCTTAGAACTAGCAATTCGTCTATTTAGCGACTGGTCTAAACAGCAGTTAAATTAGTTAGGTTAAGTATGTAACTATTAATTTTATAATTACAATGTCGACGGAGCTCCTCTTCGCTGAGCTCCTATTCCGTGTCGTTTAGGCGCTCCGCGCCTTGACGCAACTCTAACCTAACCTGGTCTATTTACTCACTAAGCTAACCGAACCTAGCCGCTGTTTAGACGAGCTGCTATTTAGACTAGTCGCTGAATAGACGAGTCGCTATTTCAACCAGTTACTAAATAGACGAGTTGCTATTTCGACCTATTACTAAATAGACGAGTTGCTATTTCGACCTATTACTAAATAGACGAGTTGCTATTTCGACCTATTACTAAATAGACGAGTTGCTATTTCGACCAGTTACTAAATAGATGAGTTGCTATTTCGAGCTATTACTAAATAGACGAGTTGCTATTTCGACCAGTTACTAAATAGACGAGTTGCTATTTCGACCTATTACTAAATAGACGAGTTGCTATTTCGACCTATTACTAAATAGACGAGTTGCTATTTCGACCTATTACTAAATAGACGAGTTGCTATTTCGACCAGTTACTAAATAGACGAGTTGCTATTTCGAGCTATTACTAAATAGACGAGTTGCTATTTCGACCAGTTACTAAATAGACGAGTTGCTATTTCGACCTATTACTAAACAGACGAGTTGCTATTTCGACCAGTTACTAAATAGACGAGTTGCTATTTCGACCAGTTGCTACATCGACCATTTGCTTTTTAGACGAAACGATACTGTACGAGCTCTTGTCAGCTAGTACACTTGCTTGATAGGTTTCTTGTTGATGAGAACAGGAAAGACGAATTAAACTTGATAACTTGCTTTATTTTGATACGTGTGCACACTTATATAAATACGAACGTGAACTGAACTTTATTGCTTAAAAACCTTATATTACTAACATGCTGATGGCGCACTGACGCATGTGCGATGTAATCGTACATATTCCGGGGTCAGGCTAAGAAGATTAACATCAATTACAAAAAAAACATAATTTCATTAATCAAAAGATACAGCTCTAAACGAGGGTGTCGTGCTTTTGTCGACTCGCAAATTAGTTGCGACTGCGTCACTATGGTCCATGTCACGCTGTTCAGTGGCTCTGCCAGCGGCGGTGTCGCGCGGGGAGGCGCAGGGGTGCGGGGTGGCGGCGGCGGTCGCGGGCTCCTCTGTGGCTGGTGGTGGGGAGCGAGGCACTCGCCATCTGCATTGCACTCGCTTCAACATGCTGATTAAACCGGCGAGTACTATTACTGCTAGGATCACATAGATCATGGCGTAGTGATGAAGATCGTGGTATGATAATTCTTCGGAAGGAACTTCTGTTTCCTTTAAATTCTTTATTTTCTCTCCGATTTGTATCATCTCCTTTTGTATTTCTTGTGATTCTTCTCCTTCGGATAAGCGAGTATGAGGTATGGTTATATTGATTATGTGGTTTATTGGAGCCATGATCGGGATGTATACCTCGGACTGCATATTCACTTCACTCCAATGTGGTTTGCGTGGATACACAGTGAAATTGTCAGTCTTGATAATGCAACCATGACCTATGTTTATAAGTCCAGCGTTAGTTAATTGATATGCGGTAACTTGGTCGGCGCATATGGTTGTAACTCGACACTGCTCGCAACAAAAATAAACATATGTGTTGAGCGTATAGCTTTCTTGCCAATTGTTTTCGCAAGATGATGTCTTGGTTTTGCATTCTGAATTTTCTCTTTTACAGAAACTTTTGTCAACTTTTATTTGGTATATACGCTTCTTGATTGGACAATAGTAGGCTTCTGATATTCTTGTGCATGACCTCACGTCATTTTCCGACATTGGTATATACGAATCCTTCTTCATGTTGATGGATACATAATTTGAAACTGGTACTATACTGACAATTTTGTTTCCAACTGCTGTGGGGTTTGAAATTATCTTGAAAATTTCAAACGAGTCTCGGCTGATAAGAGGCAACCTTATTTCGAAAATTAGGACTTCATCTAGCATCCTTGTCTTGACGTTAAGTAGTTGATAGATCTTTCTTAGGTCTGAATGTATATTTTCTATGGGTAGCGATACGTCTCTTGGTAGTTTGCTTGCTATGGTGCTTAATTCGCTTATTAATTGTTCGGGAGTCAGCAAGTGCAAGTTAAAACGGCCGTGATATATATCTGTGATGGTGTCTAATAACGTGTTTTGTATTTCTTTTAAATTGTTGAGTTCCATCATCATCGAGTCTTTCATCGAGTACGCCGAACAGGCTGTTCGCAACGTATCCGATGCCGTCTATGAGGCCACGGCGATGACGTAGCGTCTCGGGTCGCGTGCTCGTGTGCTGACTGAGTAACATTTGATTGTAGTACTCGAGTTCGGAGAATCCATGACTTAATTGTAGAGAAATGACGTCACATTGTACTTGGTTTTTTATGGCGTCACATGTTTCAGTGAGAAAATTTGTATACTTTCGAAATGCGTTTGTTGCTTGCCAATACGGTTCCATGTTGTAGTATACAACGAGTTTCCACTCGTCTCGAATAATCATCATGTCAGATATTCTATCGAAGTATAAGCCTTGACTTTCTTTAAACGAGGTCACGTTTATGTTGCACTCTGACCTTGTTGTCAGAGATAAGAATAACATCAGCGCGGCAAACATAGATGTAAGGTTGAACGAGCCCTTCTTTGCTCTTGTTCGCAGATGTCTTCTTGAAGAGGTGTCCTCGCTCTGGGGTTGCTTGTTTGTTTTATCTTCGAACTTCTTGTTGAGCAAGTCATCTTCTTTATGTTCAGTTAACACGGAGACTTTTATAATAGGACGTTTCAAGATCCCATTTTTAGTTCTTAGGCTTACAACGCGGACGTAGCCGTCTCGCCCAGGATGCAGCTGTGTAACTCTGCCCATCGCCCACTTGCCGGGTGGCAGGTTGTCGTCGTGAAGAAGCACGACGTCGTTGATTTTTATGTTATCTTGCGGAGTCCTCCACTTGCTTCTTGCATTCAGTTGTGCCAGATACTCCGAGCGCCATCGTTTCCATATATCTTGGAAGTTTTTTTGTGTCAGCTGCCATCGTGTCCGTAAATCTTTTTCAGTTTCTATTATAGTGAGAGAGGGTCCACTTGCTAGGAAATGAGATGGAGTTAGATAATTCAAGTCTTCGGGGTCCTCAGATATAGCACATAAGGGTCTTGAGTTTAGGCACCCCTCGATTTGTGCTAACAGAGTACTGAACTCTTCGAACGTTAGCTTCTGCTCGCCGAGGACTCTTTTTAGATGAAACTTGAAGCTTTTGCAACAAGCTTCCCATAGACCTCCAGCTGAGGGCCATAGAGGCGCGTTGAAGTGCCACTTGATCTCCATATCAGTAATCTGCGACATAAATTCTTCGTTCATTATTTTTTGTAGCTCCTCATGCTCTGATTGGAGTACTTTGCTGGCTCCTAGGAAGTTCCGGCCATTATCGCTGTACATGTGGGTCGGAGCTCCTCTTCGAGATGCCATTCTGCGTAACGCGGCTATGAACGCTGATGTGGTCAAGTCAGAGACCAGCTCTAAATGGACAGCTTTGGTCACCATACAGACAAATACAGCGACGTATCCTTTGGTGGTCTTGATACCACGACCTTTGTTGACCTTGAGGACGACGTGCCCGGTGTAATCGACTCCTGTATTAGTAAACGGGCGGGACGGGTTACTTCTTGCTGCTGGTAGGTCTCCCATGATCTGGAGATGTTTGTCGGGTTTTTGCTTCTTGCAGGTAATACATCCACGGATATATTGTTTTGTTGCCTGATTTCCTCCAATAATCCAATACTTGCTTCGTATAAAATTTAAAGTAATCCGAGCTCCGCCGTGCAGTGTAGTCTTATGCGCGTGTCCAATAACAAGGTCAGTCAATCGACTCTTGTGAGGCAAAATGATGGGGTGCTTCATGTCATATGAGATTTGCGCATTTTCTAGTCTGCCACCGACACGGAGAATACCTTCTTTATCAATAATTGGACATAATTGGGAGATCTTGCTTTTCGAATGGATTGTACCACTTTTCTTGAGAGCGGCTAGTTCTGTCACAAAAAAAGTTTCTTGTACATGTTTTATAATTGTAGCTTTTGCCATCCTAATCTCTGATAGTGTAATGAATTTCTCGGTCTGCCGGTCTTGCTTTTTTGTGATGAAACGACGTACCCATGCTAATACCCGTACCAGCTTTGAAAATGAACTGTATTTGTGTAGCAGGAATTTCAAAATGCTGTCTTCGTCTTGATTGTTTATTACGACATTGACTTGTTTCGCCGCTTTGACTTCTTCGTTGGTGGTATACGTTAAGGTCGATTCTTGTTCTCCGGCCTTAAATGACGGCAACCAAATTGGTCCCTGCCACCATAAATGATGATCTTTTAGTTGTGATGCAGTGAGTCCGCGACTAGCGGAATCCGCAGGATTTTCAGTCGACTTAACGTAACGCCAGCATTCTGGTGGAACCACCTTTGTTATTTGACGCACCCTGTTGGCGACAAACGTTTTCCAGCGCGTGGAGTCTCCTTGCAGCCATCCTAACACCGCTGTGGAGTCTGTCCAACCATAAATATTAATGTTATGGTTAGATAAGCTTTGCGTAACTTTTTCCATCAATTTGGAGAGTAGGAGAGCAGCACAGAGTTCCAATTTTGGTATTGAATATTCTTTGCTATTCGGAACCAATCTTGATTTTGCTGCTAGTAAAACTATTCTTGATTGCCCTTGATTATTCGTTTTACAATAAATAACACAGGCGTATGCCTTTTCCGATGAATCACAGAATGCGTGTAACTCGATATCGCTTGTAGCGTCCGTCCCCAGCCATCGCGGTATTTGCAATTGATTAATATTATGTAGGTCAAGCTTGATCTTTAACCATTCGGCATTAATATCGTCTGGAATCTTGTCATCCCACTGAATGGCTGTGTTCCATATTTTTTGGAACAGTAATTTGAGCTTGGTAGAGACAGGTGTCAGCCAGCCCAAAGGGTCAAATAGTTTCGAAATTTCTGATAGTAACTGCCTTTTAGTGTTGAACTCGTTGTCATTAGAAGTTGTGACGATTCTTGATTGGAAATTGAAAGCATCCCGCCTAGGGTCCCAGTTGAGCCCTAGGGTTTTTCTTGATTCGTGTTCTTTGAAGTTGTAGTTGACCTCTGTTGTCAACTCTTTCTTGTCTGTAACTTGTAGTAACTCTTGATAGTTTGACATCCACTTTCTCAGGTTAAAGCCTCCTGACCTCAAAAGTTCCATTAACTCTTGTTGTAATCTTTTTGCTGATTCTATTGAATGCGACCCATGAAGTAAGTCATCCATATAGAAACACTCTCCAAGTACTCGAGCGGCTTCCGGGTAGTTAACTCCTTCGTCCTTGGCTAGTTGCTTGAGAGTCATCATAGCAAGGAACGGCGCTGCTTTGGTGCCGTATGTGACCGTCGTGAGTTGATATTCTCGTAACATTTCGTGTGGTGAATCTCTCCAAATTATCATCTGTAGTTTTTGATCGTCTTTGTGAACCCAAATTTGTCGAAACATTTTTTCGATGTCCGCTATGAATGCCACTTGATGTTGCCTCCACTTCAAAACCAATGTGACAAGGTCCTTTTGTAGGTTTGGACCCTTGTGCATAAAATCATTAAGGCTTGTTCCATATGATGTTTTAGCTGAAGCGTTAAATACAACGCGAAGAGGTGACGTAGTTGATTCCTCGCGTAGTACAGCGCTGTGCGGTAAATAGTTCTCAAATTTCTCGTTGCTACGTGTTGACGTCAATTTCATGTGACCATGCGATAGGTACTCATGTATGAATGCTTTATACTGTTGCGCAATGTCTTCGTTTCTGCTAAATTTACGTTCCAACTGTAGGAATTGCGCAATCGCTTTATGTTTTGATTGTCCTAATTTGGTCAAATACGTGGCCTTAAGTGGTATTCGCACTTCGTATTTTCCGTCCTTCAATCTTCTTGTAGTAGAGTTATAAAAACTTACGCATTCATCTTCGTCACTGTTATATGTAGAGTTCTCAGGAATATCTTCAATCTCCCAAAATTTTCGAATTTCATGTATGTTTTGCAACGCCAAATTACATTGAAGGCCTTGATGTACCTTGCCACATAAAATCCATCCTAAACGTGTCTCTTGTGCGAGTAGAGGTGAGCATTCATGTCGGTACATGCCTTTTAGCAAGATGGTAGCGTAGACTTCTGCGCCCAATAATAAATCAACTGGGTTGCTTACATAAAACTGCGAATCCGCCAGAGGAATGTTTTCCAAAAGTTTCCATGTTGGTTTTATAAATGATGTGTTCGGTAAGTTTCTTGTTAAACTTTTCATTACGAATACATCGGTAATGAAGGTGTAATCTTCAGTACTAGAACAGCAATTTAGGTTCATGCTTCCTCTACAACTGTTGTCATTTGCGCCCACCCCTGTGATTACACCTCTACATTTCCGTCGTGGCAACCCTAACTTTTGTGCTGCGTTCTCGGAAATCAAGGAAATTTGGGAGCCTTGGTCAATGAGAGCTCGCATGATACGAGGTAGACCATCAGCTGCCAGCACCTTGATCATGGCTGTAGCAAGAAGTATTTTCGGCTCTTCATTTTTCACATCACGTTGTTGCGCCACGTGTGACCCACTTCCTTGTTGAAACGGTTGATTTCTTGCATTTGCATTGCCGAATCCATTTCTTGACACTGCATTTTGATTGCAAAATGCGTCGTGCAATAATGTATTATGATACCCGTTGCATTCTTGACAACGTTTTACTGAATTGCATTGCTTGCCGTTATGATTGTATAAACAATTAGTGCAAAGATTTAGATTTGCGACGGTTTTTCGCTTTAGTCCTGGCGCCATATCCTTAAATTCCGTACAGAAATAGATGCCATGGTCGCTCTGACACACTGGACATATTCGGTGGTAAGTTTGAGGTGGCGTGTTTGATGTAGCCTTGTTGCTGGAGTAATACTGTTTGAATTGACTTGACTTAATTTGATTGGTAGAGATTGATGGCCTATTGGTATTAGGTCTAGGCGTGACGTTGTCTTGTTTACGTCGGGATGACTCCATTGCAGTAAATTTGCTTTCTAGGAATGACAGTAATTCTTTCAACGACGGCAGCTCTCGTGGTTGCTTCAATGACGTCATGTATTCATTATGAGTTTCAGCGTCTAATTTCTGTGTCAATATATGCACTAATATAGGGTCCCAGGTGTCAATGTTAATCCCAAGGTTTTTGACGCCATTCAGACTTTCGATAGTTACGTCGTGAAGTCGTTTGATGTGGCTTGATGTCGCTTGCTGTAAAACTGGGAGACTCATCATGGTATTGAGGTGAGTGGTGAAAATTAGGTTCTTGTTGTTGTATCGATGACTTAATATTTCCCAGCAAGTGACGTAATTATCTGAGCTGATTTGTAGATGTTGTATGAGGCGCTCTGGCTCGCCCTTAATTTTGCTCTTCAAAAACTGCATTTTTTGTGCGTTTGATAAAGACGGATTCCTGTGTATGGCTTCTTTAAAAAGATCTTTGAACGAAACCCATTGTTGATAGTTTCCATGAAAAACAGGAATGTCCAAACGAGTACTTGGAGACCATTAATGTACGAGCTCTTGTCAGCTAGTACACTTGCTTGATAGGTTTCTTGTTGATGAGAACAGGAAAGACGAATTAAACTTGATAACTTGCTTTATTTTGATACGTGTGCACACTTATATAAATACGAACGTGAACTGAACTTTATTGCTTAAAAACCTTATATTACTAACATGCTGATGGCGCACTGACGCATGTGCGATGTAATCGTACAGATACTAACCTAACTAATCATATCCGTCACAAACACATCCCTTCTATTTTGGAGTGACAAATGTTTTAAGTTTAGGCTGTACAGGCCTGTGTATTCTTGGGGGCGGAGTTTATTCACTCGAGAGGGACAACGCTATTCACTAACACGACACGTGTGTCAATAGAGAGATGACTAGTCACTATTGCCGCGCATATATGCGCCGCGCCTGTGATGCGTAAGATACATGCTCTAAAATGGTGTTTTGCAGCATTTGTAACTGCAGAAACTCGTCCACAGTGTGTAATTACACTCAGAATTGTGTGTGTGATTGCGTAGTGCTTTATCGTGAGTGCATTAATAGCAAGTGGAGGGCAAAAAGTGGAGACATTGCTTCAGTCCCCTATATCACCAACTTTACAATTCGGTTTCAGCTCTGACTTGAAGAGCTTTTGTTTTAGCGCGCTTCATATTGTCCAAGAAATGTAGTTCGAGTTGTCGTATAAAACTGACAATTGTAAAGATGGTGAAATAGGGGTGTGGAAGGAAATACGAACGATAGTATTCCCCACTTTTTACTGGTTCTATGAACGTAACATATTCTGAGCGCCTAGTGTAATCGCCGACCAGGTCACGAAATACGTCTCGATCGCGTTCGCGTTCAACAATTCTCATGCTATTTGACACTTTAACGCAAACGCGATCGAGACGTATTTTGTGCTTTTTGATTACACTAAGGGCACGGTAATATCATTGGCTACACTCTACACTGCATATTGTGACGCAGGCACGCATCCTTCCTAAGTCAGCCAGCATTATTATATGCTGGCTATGTCCCTGCATATTGCGAGACTGGTATGCAGGTCTCGACATGTTACCAAGATATTTCATAAAGGCCATAGAAATTGCTCACCAGTACGTGTCAGTACAGTACAGGTAGTCTGTCTGTAAAGAGAAGATGTATATTATAGTGATATGATTAAAATTTCCTTTGGTATGAAAATAGAGGGACAGTTTAACCATTTTCCAAGTATGTCGCGTAACCGTTCGCTTCATCTTTCCCAATACGAACTTTCAAGAAACGGAATGCGCTCCCATCGTATCGTGTGTTGTCTGACAGGTATAATCCGGGTGTCTTCAAGACTAGATCGAAATATTCCGTTGAGTTCATAGACATACAGCGAAATGGAGGTGCCCTTCAGTACTTACTTTATTTTTGTTTCCAATTCAGTTTGTCTACAAAGGAGTCAGTTATAAACATGAGGTGCGCCGCGAGCACGTCCGCACGGCGCCGCCGGCCGCGCCGCTCCCGCCAGCGGGCTCGGCAACACCGTTCCTATTTCAAGTTCTAAAGGGCATATGCTTTTATTTGTGTTTTATCATATCATAATGCGTTTATATTATAACGGTTGAGTCACATGAGGCTCCTGTTCAACCTATTTTTGTAAATTACAGTGACAATTAGGTTTTCATTTCGTAGTCAATACAAAGTCAGGAATAGGAATTCAAGTCAGCAGTTTACACCGAATTGTCACAGCCTATTGACATTTTGTCCCTTTCGTGAAATATAGGAGCATGATAAACCAGCAGGTGGCCAAAATATGGTTCGCAAAGTTTGATGTTACATAGGTACCTACTTATATAGGTTTGGGATGCGACCTGCGTCGATACAGTAGCACCCTCACATCTCAAGGGAACCACACAAAAAGCTGGTGCGGCAGCAGAAACGGCCGAAAATAGAAAAAATTCTAAGTATCAATCTCTCGGTCCGAATTATAATTTTGTTCCTGTCGGGTTTGAAACTTTGGGTCCATGGGGTCCCAGCGCTTACAAGCTTAATTCTGAGTTACAAAAGCGCTTAGTTGATGCAACTTGTGACCAAAGGGCTGGCAGTTTTCTCTCTCAAAGAATCAGCATCGCTATTCAGCGAGGCAATGCTGCCAGCCTTTTGGGCACTATGCCACGGGGGCCTTATTTAGATTTAATTTAGTTTTAAGTTGTAGTTTATTTAGTTTAAGCTTAGATTTAATGTCATTGTAAATTGCTTTTATTATGTAAATAAAGTTATTTACTTATATAAGTACTATTTTGTGTAAAAAACATATCGCTAAGGTTAAGCATTACTTAGTAAACTGTCAGAAATAAAATTCAATTGCTCGCGACGATCGCAAAGGCCGGACGGTATGTCTCTGATTCCCTGGCGAATGCGTAGAGTTTTGGTTTGGTATGCGACCTGAGGGTCGAGCACGACTTCACGAAAGCTGCGTAACGTTACGGTTATCGTATCGAGATCGAGAAACCTCATACTAAATTTTAGTTCAAAATACGCTCACGGGCGGGCGCTGTTCCAAACGTCATACAAACTCGACAACGATTACTATTCGACTTTACGTTACGCAGCATTCGTAAAGTCGTGCTCGACCCTCTGTGTCGATACATTAGCACCTTCACATCTCCCGGGAATCACACAAAAAGTTGATACGGCGTCAAAAATGGCTGACAATAGAAAAATTACTAAATACCAGACTCTCGGTCCGAACTACAATTTTGTTGCTGTCGGGTTTGAAACCTTGGGTCCCTGGGGTCAAGGCGCTTACAAGGTTATTTCAGAGTTGCAAAAGCGCTTGGTCGATGCAACTTATGACCAAAGGGCTGGCAGTTTCCTCTCTCAAAGAATCAGCATCGCTATTCAGCGAAGCAACGCTGCCAGCCTTTTGGGCACCATGCCACGGGAGCCTTATCTAGATTCACCTAATTTAGTTTTAACTTTTAGTTTCATTCGTTTTAACTTGGATTTATTGCTTTTGTTGTGTAAGTAAATAAATGTTTATAATAGAAAAAAAACCGGCCAAGAGCGAGTCGGACTCGCGCACGAGGGTTCCGTAGAAATATTTTAACGGTCTGCGAAATCTACAGACAGACATAATAATTTAACATTTTGAGACTTTTCCGAGTGGTTGTGCTATAAGAGCTACCTTCATACCAAATTTCAAGTTTCTAGGACAACTGGAAGTACACCTTAGGTTTTCTCAGAACGGCGATTTGTACGGAAATAGATTTTTTAATGACCGTATCTCTTGATTGCGTTGACTTAGAAGGTTGATTTTTTCACGGCTTTAAGGGACCGCAGGCTTGACTATTTGGTATTAATTTCAGCATGCTACCTCTACGCGTTCCAGAGAAAAAGGGGCTTCACAGACAGACAGACAGACAGAGAGACAGACGGACAACAAAGTGATCCTATAAGGGTTTCGTTTTTTCCTTTTGAGGTACGGAACCCTAAAAAAACAACCTTAAGGTGGTAGACTATTTTCTTGGCCGACCGCACATGATTACTAGCTGAACAGGGCAAGCTTAGGCGTAAATTGCAAAAGCACATATTCGTCACCCCCTCCGAGGGGGCGCTATAATTGAAAAATGGGCGCCAAGCCCGTAAGGCTAGATTTTATTTAACTTGGACAACTCTATTGAAAGACCTTCTTTTATTCGCTTTAAAGGTTATCTGAAGCTCTCCGTGAAATGAGGTATTGTGCAGCAATAATGGCACGGTTCCCCGTGTCATTGAGATTTGTCTCGATCTATTACAAAATTTAATAGAGTTTTTTTTAACAAATGTAATGGAACATAGAACAATTGACACCAATTGACCCAGTCCCAAACTAGGCAAAGCCTGTACTATGGGTACTAGACAACGGATAAACATTACTTACATACCTACATATTAAACATCCAAGACCCGATAACAGACATTCGTATTCATCATATAAACATCTGCCCCGACCGGGGATCGAACTCGGGACCTCAAGCTTCATAGTCAGGGTCTCTAACCACTGGGCTATTCGATCGTCAATATAATGATTGATCTCGATGACACCCAGAATTGGAGAGCAGAGGTGCTTCAACTACTAACATGGATATACAATATGCTATTGTATAGGTACCTACTTAACATAATAAGATAAGGCTGATGCTTTTGTTTTCTATAAGATTTTTTACTAACTTACAGTGTTTTTTGGCCCTTATGTATGTTCAATTTGACCCACTTCCAGTAGCCGGATTGACTTGAAGTTTGGATGTTAGGTCTAGCAAAACTCACAGCTCGACTTCTGTCTCGCACGAGAACAACTACCCGTCCTTTTCTGTCAATGAATGCAACGGGACGGGTAATACAAACTGGCGCGACAAACTAAGTCGCGGCCAGTCGTACTATTAGCACTACAGGATGACAATACAGTTCAAAAAAAGAAAAACAACGGTCCGCAAAAGCTCGTATTTTGCTTTTTTTTTAAGCTCTGGAACTAACCAAGTCGATTTAAAAAGATCTTTTTGTCCGCGGGGCACAGCCAGCTTATATTAATTGAACGGCCTAGCAAAATTAAGTTCTGTTTATTCCAAGTCCTCTTGCAATAACAGCGTTAATAATTAAAAATTGATTATCCTGCTTTCCTTACCTGATTGGCTAATAAACTTGACGTATTATCAGAACCGTGTCGCCGATTTCGCCGCGTCCGGACGTTTCCCTGTTCTGACTAAACGTGGTCATTACCTGCCCCATGTTTCATCACGTCTGGCGGTAACGATTACCGGCAGAGCAATGAGAATTACCGCCAGGATAATGATGGTTACCGGCGGGATTGATAAGATAATGACGTCTCTACGTGAGGTTGAGATTGCCTTTATTGCTTTGGCTTTTGATACTCGTATTGTTTGTGTGCGTGAGAATATCATTATTTAATCTACGTATTAGAATTGACAGGGGAATTAGAAATAAGCAAACTTATATACACGGCACGAAATTAAACTCGAGGATCGAGGCTAGGGCTGCGGTCTCAAAGGCATCTCGTCTGAAATTTTACTCGTCTAAAACCCAACAGTGCCCTAAGCACGACTTGTCGAATCCTGCGTAACGTTACGGTTATCGTATCGAGATCGAGAAATCTCATACAAAATTTTAGTTCCAAATACGCTCACGGGCGGACGCTGTTCCAAACGTCATACAAACTCGTTATAGTTTACTATTCGATTTTACGTGACGCAGGATTCGACAAGTCGTGCTTAGGGCACTGATCTAATCAAAAATTACCCTGATAACGGAGCTCTGAGTGTGCATTTCAGGACGTCACAATAAGCGTTTCGATTGCGTTCGCGTTAACTTCTCATTAACAATAAGCAAATTGGCAGCGTTCCTATAGCGGCACGATTAGCAACGTGCTATTCTCATAGTATTTGACACGTTAACGCAAACGCTTTCGAAACGTTGCGACGTGAAATTTACACTAAGGACCCAGAACTTCAACTAGAGGCTTGTCGGTTATTTACCCGACTTTTGTATGTATGTATGTCTGATTCTTTGGCGCTCTACGGCCTAACCCGTTCCACAGATTTCAGCGTATGAGGTGTCTTTAGATTCGTTTCAGTTGTGGGAGTGACATAGGGTATATTGATTCCCGCAGTCGCAGTCAGGTTTTCTGTTGATAATTTTAAGTTGGTTAGGTATAATTTCACAACTTCTCTATCTTTTATACCTATAAATCAGTACCCTGACTGACTGACTGACTGACTGACAGACAACGCACAGCCTAAACCACTAGACCTAGAGACTTGAAATTTGGCACACATGTAGCTTGAGTATCCTAGAGGTGCAGAAGGGATTTTTCGAAATACCCACGGGATAGGTAACTAGCCCATTTTGAAATATTTAATGGGGCAAAGCTGCGGGGCATAAGCTAGTGTCAAATATGTTCACATTTGCTATGTTTGATGTTGTCACAGCCAAAAACAAGCGAAGCGAGCGCAAAAACAAAACACGTCGCTAATTCAACAATTTTCACACTTTACCTCGGGGTTGTTTGGAAAATTGAGATTGGCCCCACGTCGGCCAACTTACGCATTACATTTTTCATTTAACTTTCGCTGTTCTGGCATTTGCATTTAAACCGGAAACATAACTGGCAGTAACACTGTTAACCGGACTCGCTGTTTATACTGGGAGCCTGCGGCGATTTTCAACTGGTTAAATTTCCGGAACAATAATTTTGTTAGACCGCGTTGTATTCCTAGGTGTGTAATGCAACTTAAATATTTGGCAACAACTTTTCGACCGCCTGTTAGTATCCGGTTGAGCTGAAATTTGGCATACTTATGTAAGTCCGGTGACAATACAACACACACTATCAAACAGTGAAATTCTGGTCTGGTAGGCCTCCAACAAGACGGAGCGACGACCTGGTAAAGATCGCGGGACCGCGGTGGATGCGGAAAGCACAAGACCGGTCTGAGTGGAGAGCCGCGGGGGAGGCCGCCGGCCAGCAGTCGACGTCGTTCGGCTGGCATGATGATGACGAAATTCTGGTGATCCGGCAAAGATCATCTCCCCAGGAAGGAACTCTTCAACGGTTAATGGCATCGACTTGAAATTTGGTATGGATGTGTATAAATAAGTACAGTCAGAAAAAAGATGTCGACAAAAAAGCTTGTCATAGTGAAATAAATGGAGCACTCACGTATGTCGAGTATAACCCGACGTATTTCAGACTAATCCGTAGTCCTTCCTCTGTGGGCACAAGCTTTCGTAGAAAATGTCACGGTGACACCGCATTGCCTGACAAGGAAACTAATATGACACTTACATTGTGAGGACGTTCCACGGTAGGTCATGTCATGACATGAATCAAATGGTTCAAGTATTTAGTCCAGCTTTCATTTTAAAGTTTCTGATACATTGCGACGGTACTCTGACTCAACCTCGTATATAAACTTTAACGAAATTGGAATAACCACTCTAGACCGCGACCTGCGACTAAGGTGGATATTCCAATTTTGTCAAAGCTCATACACGAGGATGAGTCAGAGTACCGTCGATTTGTTCCGAAACAAGAAACTAACGATAATAAACAAGCGGATAACGATAATAAACAAGCGGATAACGATAATAAACAAGCGGATACAAAGTCGCTACCCTCATCGAGAGTGGACATGACAAGTGTCACGTGCCTCATGACGCCGCCATATTGTGCGAAAAAAGTTTTTCCACGGGTCACGCAAAAAGCAATCTTATGTCCGAGTCATAAGCAATTTGACATGCAAAAATATTTCTCATTGGGGGGTAAGCGAGTTGAAAATCCGCTAGGATCGGTAGCGTAAATTTTCCGTGCAAATTTTTAGGTTAAATAGTTCGTTCATGTCAAATTTTTAGGTTAAATAGTTCGTTCATGTCAAATTTTTAGGTTAAATAGTTCGTTCATGTCAAAATTTGTTACGTTCCTACAAACGCACACTAAAACAAAGCTGTCACACAAATGCTTAAAAAACGCACACAATCAACAGACCCTGACCATTTTGGTCAGAATTATGTTAGAGTTTTGGCAGAGGGGAAATCGCGCGTTAACATCTTCATTCCTTTCCTGCTCTAAGGTTAACTAATTATAATTATACACAAACGTTGGCAAAATAAACCAAGTACCTACCTATAATATAACTTATTTTAACGATAGCTTCGAAAACAGTATTAATTCCGCTTGTAATTCATTCGAATAAATATTAATAGTAAAGTTGACGTCCACCAATGGCAGTCGTTAACGGCCCAGATATAATGATTGTATTAACTTTAATAATCCGATTTCAATGCAAAAGGCAGTGGAATATCAAATTTGGGTTAATGCCATTTATCGGGACGCAAACTCAACTAGCGTACCAATACACTAGACAGTGGTCTGGTTAACCATCGGAACTTTGTGGCGGGAGGTTGGCGCGAAAAATTATTATCAAGTTTAAGACATTTCAAAGCACGGTAAGACGAAAGCGAGCTGTAGTCTCATCATCATCTGAGTAACGTAATCGAGTACCTAGGTAACGTAATCGAGAAATTCGTATGATATTTGGAAGTGCCCGCCCGTGAGCGTATTTGGAACTAAAATTTAGTATGAGGTTTCTCGATCTCGATACGATAACCGTAACGTTACGCAGCATTCGTAAAGTCGTGCTCGACCCTCTGTTCTACGAGCGATGTGCCCCGCCCACTGCCACTTGAGGTGTGCAACTTACTGAGCTATGTCGGTAACTTTACTGTGGAGTCTACATTAACAACAAAATTAAGATATAAGTTAAGTTAATTACCAACAGTAACAATTGAAACTGTCAATTATCATTTTTATAATTCAATCAATTGTCATTGCTCACAATAAATTTCGAGACTGTACTTATGATTGTACCAGACCTACTATAATATTGCCTTAATTGGCTATATTTTATAAGAATAGATATGAGAATAAAATTTTCGATTCTAAATAATATTAATTGACTTTAATAAAAGCATACATTCTATTCCAAATCACATCTTTCGTCAATTTAATAAATAATTCCAAGATTAAACTAATCAATCATTTTATGCATAGAAACTAGTGACATCTCTGGACAAGTAGTGAAGTTAGTCCCTTAATTAGAAAGAGTTTTCAGTTTATCATACAGCTGTGTTGATTGGGTAAAGAGTTTCCCTACTCAACAATAGATGTCACCATGTAGGAGGTAATTGGATACTTAAGCGACACCTAGAGTGAGTTGACGAACTAAAAGCTTCAGGTTATTGGTTTAAAATTAGGAAATTAGCTACTCGATAATAGATGGCGTTGTAATAGAAAAATCAATAAAACAGGGTATAATATATGAGGTTTATTTATTCTCCTTTTGTTGTTTTATAAGCATAAGCAATTAATTCTACAACAGGCGATACTATTACTGTGAACTTCTAGCAAAAGCAGGTCTAACTAATGTAAAATAGTTATAAAAATGTTCCATTTATAGGATTCTTCTTATGATGTCCTCCATCAGCTGAAAGGTCCATTGAATCCGTGTCCAATAAAGCATTTCTTTGATTTTCTGTTCATTTCAGCGGCACAGGCAATTTTGATACCAAATAGTTCAACATCCATGGCGTAGTTTAAAAGTTTCTCTGTAATAGGAATTTTTACCGAGTTAATCCAACATCATTTTGAATGTTTCATTCTCATTTTAAATACAAGCTAGATCTAAGCGCTTATGCTTACATCTGTTCCTAATATCGGTTCTAAAATAGAATTAGTTAGTTCATTTCGGATCTATTAGTTAAATGATTCAATATAAGTAATTTATTGTATGGGATATTTTGCTCCGGAGACTGAAATTGTTATGTCATCTAATATTATACAGTATTGTGTGTTTATAGTCAAAATCTTTATAAGCCTTATCCCTACACCCCAATACACTATATTTATACAATAATTAGTCTTCTAGATCCTATGGATTTTAACCAAGTCATCGAGGTGAATTCTCCATATTAGACCAATTTAGCGGTCTTAATAACTTGTATAATAAAACCTGGATTAGTACTGTTATTATAAATCTGTTCTTTGTGCACTACAAATACTATAATTTAGTATACCTTATCTCATTTGGTTATATGAATTAGCTGTAGTTAAAGTTATAAGAATGGCTAATATGAACACAAAAATATTATTAAAATAACAGTATGAGGTTTAAGTTAAGATATGAAATTTCTATTATACTCTTACCTGGGATTTAGGTGGACATGACTAAGAGTAAAAAATTGGCGTTTCATGATATATTTTCAGCGTTTTCAGTAATAGCATGAAACCCAACATAGGATTAAAAATGCTTTTGGTTCATAAATTCTTGAGTTTTACCTGAAACATAAATTAGGTTTAACACATCATTAAAGATCATCGTTTTGTAACATCAAGTGTAGTTCGTTAAAGATACACTTTTATTTTATGAAATAATCATACGAAATCATTCAACTTAGAGTGAGGTTTACCTGTATTTTGAGGCATGGTTGCTGAAGCATTGAGGAGGTCACATGCTGAAGTAGCACTTGTGATTGTTAATTGTGTTATCTACTATAATACACACATTTATGGTAAATCAATATTTAATAGCAAATACCGATCAGACGTCAAGTAACATTTCACTCATTAAAGTCAAACTAGACTGTTTGAGTCAATGATTTCTGTGAGCCTAAAAATGACAGAGTCGATTTGATTAATAATTTTCATCTCAAATTATAATAAAATTCTCTATTTGAATTCCATTGTGGAAAATTTAAATTCAAATAATGTGCATTTGATTTACTTCTAATAAATTTCGGACCTGATAATTGATGTCCTGCAAACTACCAATCAGACCCTTATATATTTGGCTTGGTTTTAGAGCATTAGCCAATCATGTTTCAGCTGTTGTAATTCCCCAATTAGGAGACGGTTTTGCAAGAAAGTTGGGATGCTAGGGTTGGGAAAATGTTCGCTATTTTCGAAGATCTAGAAGATATTCTAATTGCTGTTTTATGCTTTATTTGAAATTATGACTAAAATACTACACAGTTGTAGTTCAAATTTTGACAAAGTATTTATTTTGACAAAAGGATTGAGAAGGCAATTGTGTAACCTGTTGGAGGTGTTTAATATATTTAAACTACACTTCTTGAAAATATTTCAGAATTGATATCGTAACATCACTAAAGTGGTGGGGCGAGGGGTCCAAGCGAAGAGTGCCTTATATGTTACCATATTAGGTAATCTCGTGATCTCGCGTTCGAACGATTCCTTATGGAGGACCAAATATGGGCATGGAGGCTTTTTCGGTTGTAACGCTTCCCTGGACATGACCATATAAGGTAATGTTTGCGATCCTTCGGAAAAGCTATAAATATGAGGCTCCAGGTGAGCTTCGGGACAGTTTTACTCAGTCTTCAGTCGGGTTCGGATCAGCTTTGGAAGAGTCGAGTCTTCGGAACGCCCTTCCTTGTGAGTGCCTTCAGGTAAAGCCAGAAACTTCTTTTAGTGAGCAATCCTGTGTTTCCTTGGTTTATTGCAGTTAATTATACAATAATACTGTGCTACTGAAGTGTTGCTGATTTTCAGCAGGATTTCATTGTTATTTTAGCATATTTATCCTGGATTTAGTTGTTACTGAATAAATCTAGTATTTAACTAGAATTCCTGGATTTGCTCACTGCATGAAGGTTTTCATTTGTTTTTAATACAAATGGAAGTGCTGGGTTTTATCTATGGCGATTCAAACTCCGTAGTCAGATCCGTGACGGTTTGAATTACGCGTATTAGAAGTTTAGCTAGATAGGTAATATTTTAGAGGGTAGTCTAGTTGATGGGTTTTAGACTAAATTTCAGTTCGCAATAGGGAGTGATTCTAGCTAGGGGTGTTTTTAGTGAAATTATGGGCAATTTGTGTTGTGTCTTAGTGTGGTAGTGTGTTCTTGTATGCAGGTTGGATTTTTATATATATTTACCTAATCTTGGTAAATAAAAGGTATGTAAGCATGCTTTTCTGTGGTTAGGGTGTATGTCGGACTTCAATTGAGTCTTTGCCTCATTTTTCATTGTGTTGTAGTAAAATATGTAATGAGTAGTGTATAGTAAGCATAACGAAGTATGGAGGCTAAGGTTCTTTCTAATTCTGACTATACAGTGCTAGGGAGTAGGACAATTTGTAGGGAAAAGTTAGGGAATTTATATTTTACTTTGTGTGGTTTGCACTGCGAATGTTTTATTTTCTGTTGAGATATTAATTTGTGTTATTGTATGAATGGATTGGTGGTTTTTCTCAGAAAATGAATCTCTATAATTTTGTAAGCAAAATTAGATCTATTTTAACAAAATAGATTCCATTATGAGAATGACATCACCCGTTCGAACAATACATTTGTGTTATTTATACAAAATATGCCTGCAACATGCAACTAATCTATTAGCTATATGCATTTATGTATTTTTATACATACACACTATTCACACAATATACTATCAGTACACAAACTCCATACAATATTTGTTGTGTAGTTCTGAAGGGATTAGCTGTATAGCGTTCCATGGAAATTCAGAGCGAGGTATTTGTGAGAAGTAGTTTCTATAAAGTAATGTCTAAAGGTCTAATGAGACTATGGACGGCATTATGTTGTAGAAATGAGGTGTAATGCAGAGCTGCCTTAATCTTATAATAATACATTTATGATTAGAAGTGTCTGGATGTATGGTCCAGGAATGATCATAATCAAACTGTGTTTTACTATAGGTTTTCCCCTGAGTGAAGGCCTAGCCAGCAACGTGTTATCTATTCTTCATGGCTAAGTGAGTGAAGTTCTTACTGTAGTTATGTTGAATTTATAACATATCATTCATTATGTCTGTTGAACGACAATCTTTTGATTGCCTGTCAAGAGCTATCTTGCCTGTATGTAATTCGGTTATTAATGACTGGTTAAGTATGAAACATGGATCTTACACTTAAACTGGGTTAGGCGGACCTGCCACCAGTAAGTCTGTGTAAAAGACATATTCATATGCTACTTCAAGTCAGTGTTAACTGAAGGTCTAGACTTTGATATTTCCTCTGGATTATCTTAGTGTCGCAATCACTCAAATCTAAAATTCTGTTTTGGTATACCATTGATCCAGGATTATTGGTAGAACAAAATAGAGTCCAATGTCCTCTTGTGTTACAAAACATATTATGACCATTTATTGGACCAATATATCTGAGACTATTGCATTGTAGGATTTGGGAAGCTCCTGCGATGGTGTTGATTATCTGAATAAATGAATTCTACTTAAGGTGTTTCATTTAACTCAAGACAAATATTTGTCTATCATAATCCTACCATTCCTTGTGAGTGCCTGATTTACAATGTTACTATAATTATTGAATTGTTCAAGTTATTGCAACTCGAACCTTTCATCCGGTTTTACCAGATGCTTTTCGTGTGCTGTTAACCTGTGTTTAATACTCAGTGCCTACACCACACTCTACAATTCGGTAGTATGTTTACATGCTACCTTTATCTAATTATTTCTTGTTATGAACCTTTGGATACCTGCCGAATCGCCTTTCGATGTAGTTATGTCTATTCCATGAGGCCCACTCAGTGGGAAGAGAAAGCATAATGAAAAGACTGGTGGATTCCGCTCTCCTTACGTTCTAATGAGACCCCACACTACCTTGTCTGCTTGCAGCTTGGTTATACCGAATATTTTGTAATCCATTGGTTATGCTTAGGCATTCCAACTGATTACCCAACTTTACCTGTGTTTTATGCACGGTGACGCAGCAGAATGAACGAGCATTGGTTGGATCGGATGTATTTCCATCTAATTACTAAATCTATCTTGGAATTGGGTTTACTCATTCCTCCTAGCCAGTCTCTTTATTTGAGTTGACTTAGCGCCGTGGTTAGCGCTCTAAATTTAACCTAAACTATTATTATTTTTCTGCTGGTGTGTGAAGGTAGCAAGGAGGGGGTAATGTTGGTGACTGGTGTCACCTCCATTAGTGGTTGGAGCCTTGCCCGGGGCCAATGATGGCCCCGGTATCATCATTCCCATTCCCAGACCCTACCTACTATTCTACTCACTTACTACAGAAATCAGTACACTTACATTATTTATTTTTATTATAATGTGTTATACTAGTTAGTAGTTATGTTTTATTTTTATTATACTGTGTGACATTAGTTGTGTTTAATTATAAGTCTTTAGTTTGAATACATGAATACCTCTAAAACTTACACCTTGTTTTAATCCAGACATACCACATCTTAAAGAATTTTGGGATTACTAAAACAAAAAATTACACAACGTAGGGAGTCCTAATCTTTCTAGACGATCACAATCCAATTTGGTCAATTCAGTTTATACTCTTCTTATTATGAGTATTTATTTCAATCCATAGTTATTGAAGGATATTCACTTAAGTTGAGCGAAGGATGGAAACCTCCATTGACCAGTAATGAGTAATAACCTGGTTAAAATTTATTAAGATATACCACTGGGTTAGGTACAATTTGTTGCCGTGACGGCAGGATGTGGTTTTACAAATGTCTGGGTTAAGCGGGTGTTTTGGAGGTGGTTTGGATGTTAACATATTTGCAGACATTATGTATTTCAATTCCAGAGTAGATCGAAATACTATTGTCACATTCTTGCTTAGCAAAGTTACGAAATTATGGTGTGGGCTTTAAAATGTTTTATGCATAGAAGCATACTTATTTGTATAAAAATGCATTTGCACACTCGTGCAAAGACGCACTTGATTTTCGTGACTTCACTTGTGCTACCTTTGATTGTCACTTAATAAGGATAGGGACCATGCAAATAAATAAACAGGGTATGACAATTTATTATGCTTTGCAAATGCTGCGCTTTTAATTTTGGTCAACCGTTATGTTCTCCGTTCACCTTATTTTGTTTTCACTAAGCATTCTTGTTCGTCTTATTGTTTTACTGTGTGTCTCGTTTATTTCGCTTATATTTTTAGTGCATTTTATTTGGTTCATTCTTCTCTTTATTGTATTTAGAAAATGCATGAAAAGTTATGCATAATTAAGCCATTAACCCATGAGTTGCGATAGGTTTTCATGAGCATGCTTGCAGAGTGGGCTGAAATAAAAGTACGTAGGGTTAGAAGCGTGCCAACCAACAAAATTGCGTATTAAGAAATGATAAGATTTGCGATTAATTCATAGAAATAGATTTGCATAAAATTGAAAAATAGTAATAGAAAACCATAGTTATGATGACTATTGCAAATTAATTTACCTTATTAGAGGCCAATTCTTACAGATTTCCATTATTTTCTCGTGTTAAAATCATATTTTCCCAGTGCCAAACTCGCCTTTTGTTGCAACGTTTACGTTAATATGATGACGCAAATACTCTTATTTTAATTCTAAAATTAGCTTTTGTGTATGTGTATACTGTAATATCTACATAAAGCTTCCTTCATTTAATTGAATACTGCGTAGGAGTTGAATTCGCTAGTCATGAACCTCGTTTACGTAATTAATTAACCTCTGAATGACGTTCGAGGCTTGACAGTTATTGTAGTGTTGCCAGTAGTAAAGCTTGAAAAGCTGTAGAAAATATTTAAGTCAATTAAATTTTCCGGAAAATTTATCTTAAACTTTACCTTAAATAGTAAAAATGTTTGCTCCGATTGTTTTAATTGTATTTGATTAAGTAAAAGATAATATGTCTTATAGAACTTTCATTTGTTAGAGTATTTCTTATACAAAATAATAGTAGTTTTGTTGATGCAAAACAATTACATCGTTGTGTTAAATATTTGATATTAAGTATTGGCTTGTCTATGAGTAGTGCTCGACATATTAAAGTTACAAAATTTTAATACTATTGATATTATGATGACAGGTTAAGGCTAGAATTGCTATACTTATCGAGTATTCTGGTTAGTCTGGCAACATTACATAGAGTATGCCGAGTTTTTTTTTAAATTTTCGTCAGGTCGTGGTTTGTGCGGTTTGAGCGTTTAATTCGCTAGTAGAAAGAGGCAGGAAGTGATTTTTAAAGTGGCTCTAACTATTTTAGCTTGACAGTTGTTTTGTCTGTTTTTTTTTATTGCGTAGTCATAAAGCAAATCAGAATGAGATGGAGAGATTGATTTTATTAGTTTGTTTTAAAGTAAAATGATATTTACGTATATTCTATTAAAATGATTACTTCTTCAATTTTCTTTAACGTAGTGTGCACACTTAATTTTTTTTTTGTGCGATCGAGATATTTCTCGATTGCGAGATTTTAAGGGAGATATGTAAGTCGTTTTGTTTTATTTAGCTATTTGATTTGTAGGAATTAGTTCGGATTATGGTTTTAATTGTGTTTTTATGTAACCGATAATAATAAAAGAGGTTAAATTGGGGTTAGGGTACCATAAATATTGCTATGCTTTATGAAGTTTGATGTTGTGTTAGTTCGCGCTCCATAGCATAGGTGGCGTATTAAGCTTTAGTAGTGTCGATACAGATTTCCTTAGCACGTCGAACTTTTTTTTTCTCATTAGTTCGTGTAAAGCAAGACAGGTGGCGTTAATGTCACCATTTCAAGTTTCACCTAGCGGACGTTGAACGAACTGAATTGTTGTGAGCGTACGGCTGCGCATCATACGTTGGGCTGGGGTTGCTTAGTTCGCCACAAATGACACAGATGGCGCCAGCCATTGCTTATTGATTTCACTTGCGGATTTTATTGGTAGCGTGCAGTTGCGTATGATAGATGTCGTGTTTGTTAGTTCGCCACAAATGACACAGATGGCGCCAGCCATTGCTTATTGATTTCACTTGCGGATTTTATTGGTAGCGTGCAGATGCGTATGATAGATGTCGTGTTTGTTAGTTCGCCACAAATGACACAGATGGCGCCAGCCATTGCTTATTGATTTCACTTGCGGATTTTATTGGTAGCGTGCAGTTGAATGAGTGCGTATGATAGATGTTGCGGTTGTTAGTTCGCCACAAATGACACAGATGGCGCTAGCCATTGCTTATTGTTTTGAAGTTGGGTTATGGGTAATGTACTGATGTTGCGTATTGGTTAGTTTCGTTTTGGACTAAGTTCACTACAGATAATATAGGGGGCGTTAGATACATGATAGCAAACTTTAACTGATTTTTATTTTTACTGGATTTTGTATTTATTAGAAGTTGAATTGAATTAAATTGTAGTTTTAATTTAATTGAGTTAGTAATATTTTTTCGTAATTGGGGTCTTCTTTAAATTTTAAATATTTCTTCTGTTATACTTACATAGTACATATATGGATGTCTTTTGATTAGGTTCACTAGATAATAGCTTGGTTTTATTAGATTCTTTTGGGGTGCAGTTTTATTTTTTTAATACCCACCTAGGTTTGGGTAAAGAAGTAGGTATTTATATTTATTTTAAAGTGATTGTTTTATTAGGGAGATAAGATTGGGTCACAACAATAAGTTGGGGTGCAGGGGCGGACTTCACCATTGGAGAGTATCTGCCAGTCAACCTTTGAGTGTTGTAAAATTAGGTAACTAGGAGACAAATGAAGAGTACGGTTATTTATACCTAGCTTACCTATTGAGTTATCATTGGACCAGTCAGTGGCAAGGTGAACTGAGCACTCATGTGTGTGTACCGTGAATGACCCGACAGGTTTCAGACTGATATGGGGTCCTTTCTCTGTTGTCTGTTCGTTAAATAGTCATTCGTATTATCTGTTTATTATTTAGCAATGAATAAATACCATGTATTAGGGTGATTAATATATTTGAAATTTCTATATTATTTGTTTTTTTTTTCCTTCAAGGACAGTGTTCCTCGTTGATGGTTAATGCGGCAATTATTATAGTATTGTCTTCTTTTGTGTTAGGTAATTTATAACTACGGTAAACTTCTTTATAAATTAGGGGCGGTTGTACCAGACCTACTATAATATTGCCTTAATTGGCTATATTTTATAAGAATAGATATGAGAATAAAATTTTCGATTCTAAATAATATTAATTGACTTTAATAAAAGCATACATTCTATTCCAAATCACATCTTTCGTCAATTTAATAAATAATTCCAAGATTAAACTAATCAATCATTTTATGCATAGAAACTAGTGACATCTCTGGACAAGTAGTGAAGTTAGTCCCTTAATTAGAAAGAGTTTTCAGTTTATCATACAGCTGTGTTGATTGGGTAAAGAGTTTCCCTACTCAACAATAGATGTCACCATGTAGGAGGTAATTGGATACTTAAGCGACACCTAGAGTGAGTTGACGAACTAAAAGCTTCAGGTTATTGGTTTAAAATTAGGAAATTAGCTACTCGATAATAGATGGCGTTGTAATAGAAAAATCAATAAAACAGGGTATAATATATGAGGTTTATTTATTCTCCTTTTGTTGTTTTATAAGCATAAGCAATTAATTCTACAACAGGCGATACTATTACTGTGAACTTCTAGCAAAAGCAGGTCTAACTAATGTAAAATAGTTATAAAAATGTTCCATTTATAGGATTCTTCTTATGATGTCCTCCATCAGCTGAAAGGTCCATTGAATCCGTGTCCAATAAAGCATTTCTTTTATTTTCTGTTCATTTCAGCGGCACAGGCAATTTTGATACCAAATAGTTCAACATCCATGGCGTAGTTTAAAAGTTTCTCTGTAATAGGAATTTTTACCGAGTTAATCCAACATCATTTTGAATGTTTCATTCTCATTTTAAATACAAGCTAGATCTAAGCGCTTATGCTTACATCTGTTCCTAATATCGGTTCTAAAATAGAATTAGTTAGTTCATTTCGGATCTATTAGTTAAATGATTCAATATAAGTAATTTATTGTATGGGATATTTTGCTCCGGAGACTGAAATTGTTATGTCATCTAATATTATACAGTATTGTGTGTTTATAGTCAAAATCTTTATAAGCCTTATCCCTACACCCCAATACACTATATTTATACAATAATTAGTCTTCTAGATCCTATGGATTTTAACCAAGTCATCGAGGTGAATTCTCCATATTAGACCAATTTAGCGGTCTTAATAACTTGTATAATAAAACCTGGATTAGTACTGTTATTATAAATCTGTTCTTTGTGCACTACAAATACTATAATTTAGTATACCTTATCTCATTTGGTTATATGAATTAGCTGTAGTTAAAGTTATAAGAATGGCTAATATGAACACAAAAATATTATTAAAATAACAGTATGAGGTTTAAGTTAAGATATGAAATTTCTATTATACTCTTACCTGGGATTTAGGTGGACATGACTAAGAGTAAAAAATTGGCGTTTCATGATATATTTTCAGCGTTTTCAGTAATAGCATGAAACCCAACATAGGATTAAAAATGCTTTTGGTTCATAAATTCTTGAGTTTTACCTGAAACATAAATTAGGTTTAACACATCATTAAAGATCATCGTTTTGTAACATCAAGTGTAGTTCGTTAAAGATACACTTTTATTTTATGAAATAATCATACGAAATCATTCAACTTAGAGTGAGGTTTACCTGTATTTTGAGGCATGGTTGCTGAAGCATTGAGGAGGTCACATGCTGAAGTAGCACTTGTGATTGTTAATTGTGTTATCTACTATAATACACACATTTATGGTAAATCAATATTTAATAGCAAATACCGATCAGACGTCAAGTAACATTTCACTCATTAAAGTCAAACTAGACTGTTTGAGTCAATGATTTCTGTGAGCCTAAAAATGACAGAGTCGATTTGATTAATAATTTTCATCTCAAATTATAATAAAATTCTCTATTTGAATTCCATTGTGGAAAATTTAAATTCAAATAATGTGCATTTGATTTACTTCTAATAAATTTCGGACCTGATAATTGATGTCCTGCAAACTACCAATCAGACCCTTATATATTTGGCTTGGTTTTAGAGCATTAGCCAATCATGTTTCAGCTGTTGTAATTCCCCAATTAGGAGACGGTTTTGCAAGAAAGTTGGGATGCTAGGGTTGGGAAAATGTTCGCTATTTTCGAAGATCTAGAAGATATTCTAATTGCTGTTTTATGCTTTATTTGAAATTATGACTAAAATACTACACAGTTGTAGTTCAAATTTTGACAAAGTATTTATTTTGACAAAAGGATTGAGAAGGCAATTGTGTAACCTGTTGGAGGTGTTTAATATATTTAAACTACACTTCTTGAAAATATTTCAGAATTGATATCGTAACATCACTAAAGTGGTGGGGCGAGGGGTCCAAGCGAAGAGTGCCTTATATGTTACCATATTAGGTAATCTCGTGATCTCGCGTTCGAACGATTCCTTATGGAGGACCAAATATGGGCATGGAGGCTTTTTCGGTTGTAACGCTTCCCTGGACATGACCATATAAGGTAATGTTTGCGATCCTTCGGAAAAGCTATAAATATGAGGCTCCAGGTGAGCTTCGGGACAGTTTTACTCAGTCTTCAGTCGGGTTCGGATCAGCTTTGGAAGAGTCGAGTCTTCGGAACGCCCTTCCTTGTGAGTGCCTTCAGGTAAAGCCAGAAACTTCTTTTAGTGAGCAATCCTGTGTTTCCTTGGTTTATTGCAGTTAATTATACAATAATACTGTGCTACTGAAGTGTTGCTGATTTTCAGCAGGATTTCATTGTTATTTTAGCATATTTATCCTGGATTTAGTTGTTACTGAATAAATCTAGTATTTAACTAGAATTCCTGGATTTGCTCACTGCATGAAGGTTTTCATTTGTTTTTAATACAAATGGAAGTGCTGGGTTTTATCTATGGCGATTCAAACTCCGTAGTCAGATCCGTGACGGTTTGAATTACGCGTATTAGAAGTTTAGCTAGATAGGTAATATTTTAGAGGGTAGTCTAGTTGATGGGTTTTAGACTAAATTTCAGTTCGCAATAGGGAGTGATTCTAGCTAGGGGTGTTTTTAGTGAAATTATGGGCAATTTGTGTTGTGTCTTAGTGTGGTAGTGTGTTCTTGTATGCAGGTTGGATTTTTATATATATTTACCTAATCTTGGTAAATAAAAGGTATGTAAGCATGCTTTTCTGTGGTTAGGGTGTATGTCGGACTTCAATTGAGTCTTTGCCTCATTTTTCATTGTGTTGTAGTAAAATATGTAATGAGTAGTGTATAGTAAGCATAACGAAGTATGGAGGCTAAGGTTCTTTCTAATTCTGACTATACAGTGCTAGGGAGTAGGACAATTTGTAGGGAAAAGTTAGGGAATTTATATTTTACTTTGTGTGGTTTGCACTGCGAATGTTTTATTTTCTGTTGAGATATTAATTTGTGTTATTGTATGAATGGATTGGTGGTTTTTCTCAGAAAATGAATCTCTATAATTTTGTAAGCAAAATTAGATCTATTTTAACAAAATAGATTCCATTATGAGAATGACATCACCCGTTCGAACAATACATTTGTGTTATTTATACAAAATATGCCTGCAACATGCAACTAATCTATTAGCTATATGCATTTATGTATTTTTATACATACACACTATTCACACAATATACTATCAGTACACAAACTCCATACAATATTTGTTGTGTAGTTCTGAAGGGATTAGCTGTATAGCGTTCCATGGAAATTCAGAGCGAGGTATTTGTGAGAAGTAGTTTCTATAAAGTAATGTCTAAAGGTCTAATGAGACTATGGACGGCATTATGTTGTAGAAATGAGGTGTAATGCAGAGCTGCCTTAATCTTATAATAATACATTTATGATTAGAAGTGTCTGGATGTATGGTCCAGGAATGATCATAATCAAACTGTGTTTTACTATAGGTTTTCCCCTGAGTGAAGGCCTAGCCAGCAACGTGTTATCTATTCTTCATGGCTAAGTGAGTGAAGTTCTTACTGTAGTTATGTTGAATTTATAACATATCATTCATTATGTCTGTTGAACGACAATCTTTTGATTGCCTGTCAAGAGCTATCTTGCCTGTATGTAATTCGGTTATTAATGACTGGTTAAGTATGAAACATGGATCTTACACTTAAACTGGGTTAGGCGGACCTGCCACCAGTAAGTCTGTGTAAAAGACATATTCATATGCTACTTCAAGTCAGTGTTAACTGAAGGTCTAGACTTTGATATTTCCTCTGGATTATCTTAGTGTCGCAATCACTCAAATCTAAAATTCTGTTTTGGTATACCATTGATCCAGGATTATTGGTAGAACAAAATAGAGTCCAATGTCCTCTTGTGTTACAAAACATATTATGACCATTTATTGGACCAATATATCTGAGACTATTGCATTGTAGGATTTGGGAAGCTCCTGCGATGGTGTTGATTATCTGAATAAATGAATTCTACTTAAGGTGTTTCATTTAACTCAAGACAAATATTTGTCTATCATAATCCTACCATTCCTTGTGAGTGCCTGATTTACAATGTTACTATAATTATTGAATTGTTCAAGTTATTGCAACTCGAACCTTTCATCCGGTTTTACCAGATGCTTTTCGTGTGCTGTTAACCTGTGTTTAATACTCAGTGCCTACACCACACTCTACAATTCGGTAGTATGTTTACATGCTACCTTTATCTAATTATTTCTTGTTATGAACCTTTGGATACCTGCCGAATCGCCTTTCGATGTAGTTATGTCTATTCCATGAGGCCCACTCAGTGGGAAGAGAAAGCATAATGAAAAGACTGGTGGATTCCGCTCTCCTTACGTTCTAATGAGACCCCACACTACCTTGTCTGCTTGCAGCTTGGTTATACCGAATATTTTGTAATCCATTGGTTATGCTTAGGCATTCCAACTGATTACCCAACTTTACCTGTGTTTTATGCACGGTGACGCAGCAGAATGAACGAGCATTGGTTGGATCGGATGTATTTCCATCTAATTACTAAATCTATCTTGGAATTGGGTTTACTCATTCCTCCTAGCCAGTCTCTTTATTTGAGTTGACTTAGCGCCGTGGTTAGCGCTCTAAATTTAACCTAAACTATTATTATTTTTCTGCTGGTGTGTGAAGGTAGCAAGGAGGGGGTAATGTTGGTGACTGGTGTCACCTCCATTAGTGGTTGGAGCCTTGCCCGGGGCCAATGATGGCCCCGGTATCATCATTCCCATTCCCAGACCCTACCTACTATTCTACTCACTTACTACAGAAATCAGTACACTTACATTATTTATTTTTATTATAATGTGTTATACTAGTTAGTAGTTATGTTTTATTTTTATTATACTGTGTGACATTAGTTGTGTTTAATTATAAGTCTTTAGTTTGAATACATGAATACCTCTAAAACTTACACCTTGTTTTAATCCAGACATACCACATCTTAAAGAATTTTGGGATTACTAAAACAAAAAATTACACAACGTAGGGAGTCCTAATCTTTCTAGACGATCACAATCCAATTTGGTCAATTCAGTTTATACTCTTCTTATTATGAGTATTTATTTCAATCCATAGTTATTGAAGGATATTCACTTAAGTTGAGCGAAGGATGGAAACCTCCATTGACCAGTAATGAGTAATAACCTGGTTAAAATTTATTAAGATATACCACTGGGTTAGGTACATGATCTCGGGCTAATTACTAAGATTAACTTTGTGACTTATAGTTTTACTGTATTTAGATGACATACACTATTTTGTTAAAACAGACACATAGCGGTCAAACATAACACCCCTCTTTTAGCGTCGGGGGTCAAAAAAATATATTTGCCTTTGAAGGAGAAATCAGTGTTAGTAGTAACCTATTCTCGCAATAAATAGTTCAAAGTTGCAAAGTTGGGTGCAAAGTTGTAAATGAAAATAATCGATTTATTGATTATTTTTGTTTTTATTTTTATGAAACATTCATAGAATGAAATTCAACATACAATGACAATGCAAAGAAAAATTCGTTAAGCAGCTGGTCCAGCTGCTTAACGAATTTTTCTTTGCATTGTCATTGTATGTTGCAAAGTTGTATTTTACCCGCGAGTGTGGAATTGAAACACAAGCAAGCGAAAGGATGCTATAGTTGAACCACGAGCGAAACGAGTGGTTCTAAAATAGAATCCTGAGCGTAGCGAGTGTTTCAACACACGAGAAGTAAAATACATTTGCACCCGTGTGTAACACAAAACTTTTCACCTCACTGTAGCGAGGAAAGAGCAACACGCAAAAAAACAGGTCATAAAAATAAATCTTCATCACTGGAATCACATTTTTTTTACGATATTATAACAGAAAACTCTGGAAGTTGTGTATTTGTACTTGAATCGGAGTCGGTGAGAAAATTTTTGTTGACAATATTGACATTTCTGACGATGCGTTTTGAAATTGCATCGATTAAATTTTTGCGTTCAGAATTATATTCAACATCATTATAAAAAAAAATGTTTCTTATAGAGTTATAAGGACTAAAGCTAATTTCAGTATTTTTTATTAAATTCTCAAACCATTTATCATTTATTTAATGATAATTAATATCGAACGAACCGTTATTATGAGCGTTTTACGTTTTGTTATCTGTCAAAAGCTACTTAAACACGCTGCACTCCAAGGTCAAATTACTTTCCCCACTAGTGGATAAAACGCGATTTTACCCGCTTGTATTAAAGGATAAAAGACGCCTTTCCGAGGTAGTGAGGGGAAAAATATTTTATTTTATTTGGTTTCATTTCATTTCACATAGCATCATTTTATTTCATAGTTTACGCACATCTTAAGGCCAATAACCAGATTACTTTAATATCTGAGTGATGTGGGGTAAAAGTTCCGTATAGCGAGTTTTGAGCTCTACAATACAGTTATTTATTTGCTACTACAATATTATGGTCCAAACCACAGAGCAGATACAAAATCTCAGTCTCAGTCTCAGTCTCTGTATCAGCTCTGTGGTCCAAATAAATAATAGCAATAAAATTATGCAAACTCCCCGCCCATTAAAGCACGGATATCCGTCATTATATTAAACAAAAGTTATTGAGTGGAACTGAAAAAGTATATTTAAATTTAAACTAAGCAACGCTCCGGTGGGCACGTGAAGCGAATGTTTAATTTGATTTTGTTTTAAAATTCGCGAAAAATATTCGGTGTTCACTGAATAGCGCGAATACTTAAAACGATTCACGATCAACGTCGATGGAAACGTGGAAATCTGAATAAGCGATATTTTATGCGCAGTGTGTAGCTGGCTTAAGGTTAAGGCGCTACCTGAGGGTCGAGCACGAAGTTTTCGAATCCCGCGTAACGTTAGGTTATCGTATCGAAATCGAGAAACCTCATACTAAATTTTACTACCAAATAAACTTCTAAACGTCATACAAATTTCTGGATGACGTTACTACTCGATTACGTTACGCATTCGAAAACTGAGACTCTAGTGTAATCGACGGCCAAAAAATACATCACGAACGCGTGAAAGTGTCAAATAGTGTGACAATTGTTTATGAACTAAAACTATTACTTAGCTCACCCGCGACCACTAGTGAAAAAAAAACCTTAGAAAAAAAACGTAAAATAATCCTCTAAAATAATGATGAATAAATAAAATGAAATAAAATGCGTTTATTTCAGACAACAGAAACTAAAGCCTAAAGTTTTATGGCCCAGCACTAAGCAGCAGAAACTTTAGTTAGAAAGTTTAGTGGTGGTGGTGATGGTTGGGTCTGTGTGGCATGTGTTGATTCGTGTAGCAGTGGAGGCGGAGGTGCTGCATGGAAACATACATTTGCCGCACAGATTAACTATTTTTCACTAGTGGTCGCGGGTGAGCAATATAATTGTTTTTAGTTCATAAATATGGACCTCCGCAAAGTAACGCCTGATTCAATAAATTATTGAGAATTGTTTGTTACAGTTATAAGAAGGCAAAACCCATTTTAACTATTTTATTAATTATATTTTAAATATTTTACCATAACTATCAAACGTTACCATAACTTCCATAATTTAATAGCAATTCCCCACGGGCCGCAATATCCAATTTTCATCCCTCAAAAGCGGCCAAATATGCATAATTGTTATCCCCCTCACGAGCCCACTTGCTTGCGGTCGTAAAAATTCACCTTGCCGTTAACACATTCAAAATCTGGCAAGTGCCGTCCAATTCTTTACTATTACGGCTGTTTTAAACCGCTATCCAATAAAATGTGC
Organism: Clepsis dumicolana; assembly: GCA_963691665.1. Lineage (NCBI taxonomy): Eukaryota > Metazoa > Arthropoda > Insecta > Lepidoptera > Tortricidae > Clepsis > Clepsis dumicolana. The sequence continues at coordinate 19,378,298 of OY829507.1, read as the reverse complement.
GCCGTAGTGAGGTGCTTTTTGCCGCGAGAAGAAAAATCGCCGAACGGGATTACCTACTCGTTTTCGGCGTTTAAGCCGATTTTCACCGAAATGTTTCACAGCCGTTTCCAATATTCAGGTCGATTAACAAGAGCTGGCACGAATGGAAACAACAAAACTAATGTCACATAGACATTTTTATAGGGAAACTAGCTGTTGCCCGCGATTTCGTCCGCGTGTATTTCGGTTATCGCTATCCCGCGGGAACTATATAATTTTCCCGAATAAAAAGTAGCCTATGTTATTCCTCAATAGGTGTTCAAAGTATCTTCCTACCAAATTTCATCCAGATTGGTGGAGGTAATTGGAGGTAACAAACAGACAGCTACTTAATACAGCAGTACTTTCGCATTTATAATGTTAAGTTAGGATTAGTTAGGTTGACTGTGCAGCCTGTCATTTGCATGTGTGTGCATCGTATCCAATTAGATGACACATAGTTTCATTCACTCATTCAATCCATTCGTGCCAGCTCTTGTGAGTCAACATTATACCTTGTTTTCATTTATTGACGATAAAAGCATCTGTCTTCAATTTTACCGTCTCAATAAACTTAATAGGTTTCACAACTCACAGTGCGACTTTTATCTCGCGCGAGAACAACTGCCCGTCCATTTCTGTCACTCAGAATGCTACGGGACGGGTAATAATAATCTCGCGCGACAAACAAAGTCGCGGCCAGTCGTACTAGCCAGACTGTAGGAGGTATACTTATATGTATAATACAATGGTGGGTCATTATAACAGATAGCAAATTATTGGATTGTATAGTTAGAAATTCGTCAGTAGATCATAACAAGAGTTGTATTGATTTAAACTTTCGCGATTTTTACACATTATCATGATACTCGGGACTTAATCGCGTAAAAAACTTTTATATTTAAATTTGAATTTAAATACCTCGACGTTTCGGACGCGACGTTGCGTCCATGGTCTCGAAAGGACTGAAGAGGCGGGTATCAACATCTCCTAGCTGCACGGGTTCCTCGAACTACCCGCACTTGGTCTTTTTTATTAGTTTTTTCACCAGGGTTGCCACCAGTCCGACACACAACACTCACAACATCCGGCGATTTATGAGACGATATTTGATGACGCTTACACATACTGATTACCGGATTCCACGAAGATGAAAGCTTGAAACCATCCTCCCGGTTGAAATTACGATGTTTCCTGATTTCAACTGCTTCACGTACAATTCTACTATAAAAATGCCGCTCAGTAGAGAGGATCGTGGGGTTATGAAGCTCAATCCAGTGGTTTGGTCCTGATTCCAGTAAATGTTCGGCAATAGCGGACTTGTTCACCTGACGATTCTTGACAGCTGCGATGTGGTCCTTGACTCTTTCAGCTATGGTGCGCTTCGTCTGCCCTATATAAGAGCTCCCACAAATTTAAATATAAAAGTTTTTTACGCGATTAAGTCCCGAGTATCATGATAATAACAAGAGTTAGTTTGAATAATGGGTCGCATAGATGGCGCTAGTTGTGCTTAGTAATTTGAATGTCAAGGTACCGGGTTCGATTCCCGGGCAATGCTATAATTTCTGTACTTATTCTAGTTTAAGAATGTTTTTATAAATATGACAAAGATGTAGATGGTGACCATTACCTACTAAAAATATAACCTAACATTTCATTGCCTTTCCAACACCATGGATTTTGGGTTAGCGCTTGAAAACGACCGAACCAAGACCACGAATTTGCAAGAAAGATCACTAATCGAGCGTCACTCAGTCTTAGTTTGGTCGAACGACAGCGCTATGACGTATGGCTGTCATCGAAAATAGAGTTTATTTATAGAGATATCACGTTCACAGAAAATTATTGTTTTTTTGAAAACTCGGCCTATGAAGATTGGCTAAAACGGCCACATCCCTAGCACGGCCGTTACCGGGAATCAGTAGCAGTTCGCGAAGAGGCCCTTACAATGAACGTTTATGGGCTAGCACGTCTTTAACATGATACGAGAAAATGTAGTCGTGTCGCTAGTCGTGTCGTAACGAGAATACTATATATGCCGCTGTATTTGGATGAAAGGGAAGTCTTGCCCGCGAGTGGCTGTGGTAATTAAATCCATCCATCCATCCATACTCATCCGGAAGGTGAAGAGTCGGTAGGCCTCTCTCAAGGCGGACGGACGATCTGGTAAAGATCGCGGGAGCCATTGGATGCGGCTAGCACAAGACCGGTCGTCGTGGAGATCCTTGGGGCAGGCCTAAATCCAGCAGTGGACGTCTTCCTGCTGATAATGATGATGATGATCCATCCATCCATAGCAGCCCTCAGTTAGTCCGTCTTCGGACATAGGGTCTTTTCTCCACGCCCGACAATCCATTACCATCTGCATCCGTCCTCTGCCCGCTTGTCGGCAGAATATGTCTCCTCACAAAATTTTAAAGAAATGCGATCTGTAGAGGAGGAGGTTTGCAGATGCGTTGCCAACCCAGAAAGCTAAGATGAAATGTCTCTTGTGCCCGTAATTACACCGGCTGTCTTACTCTCCACACCGGAACACAACAGTGCAAGCACTGCTGCCTAGCGGCAGGATTAGCGAGTAAGATAGTGGTAGCGGTCCGGACAGACCTCGTACAAGGTCCTGCCACCCGCAGACTTCAGGAATTATATCGTATCGTCTCGCACCGCGAAAGCCGGCGGCCGCCCCGCCCCGACTAATGCACCGGGCAGTGATAAAGTGTATTAAGGCGGTGGAATTGCGATCATTAGATTTCTATCTGGAGTCCTAACCGAATTGATACTAGATTTATGCTCGGAAGAGCTATGGGCTGCCGGGGATAGTTCTAGTGGAAAACGTTTGAGAGAAGAGGTGTTGGCAATTACCATTTTTATTTTATTCATGATAGCATTTTTTGAAATATTATATTGATTCAGGCGTAACTTTGCGGAGGTCCAGGTTACAAGTAACGGATTAAATTAATTTGCTCCTCCGCGAAGTAGTGCAGTAGTATAGTCATGCAAAATAGCCTCGTCTGCGCTGAGTATTTATTTCATGCACTAATTTTTCCGCCCTCCCTCCGCAAATTAGTGCATGAAAATAAATACTCAGCGCAGACGAGGCTATTTTGCATGATTATACTACTGCACTAATTCGCGGAGGAGCAAATTAATTTAATCCGTTACTTGTAGCATTTTTTACAAAAAAAATTCATGCCTGTACTATAGCGAGCGAAAACCTCATTGATTTATCTGTCGCTATGGTCACCAGGGGACAGCCGGACAGACACTGGACATACACCGGGCACAGTTTAGACATACGGAATAATTTTTGTCCATGCTGAAACAGAGATTGCTTCGCTCACTCCGTTCTCTCGGTTAATACAACTATGTCGCTCCGGATCGACGAACTACGACGGCTATTAGGTATCATCACTTTATTTTCGAGCGTTTTATTTGCATCACTTAATTTAAACACTCAGATGAATTTACCGTTGGCACGTCTCCCAAGAACCGCCGTAGACACCGGAAAAATTTTGATGTAAAATATTGGTCTTCCCTATTGTTTAGGCGGCGTCGGCGCGCGCATAAAAATTTTACGATCGCATAAATTACTGGGGCGATAATAACGCGCAGCGTTCTTTAAACGCCTGAAATATTATAATTATTATTGCCCTATTTACTGCGATTGGGAGAGAAATAAAATTTGAATGCCATTAGCAGGATGTGTTGAGGAGGAGTCGCGGGAGTACTGTGTTTCAGAGGACACCTCCGGGGTGATATTGAGTTTTTAGAAAAATATTAATAGATGAGAGTAGGAAAAGCCGGCCAAGTGCGCGAGTCTCACCACCAGCACCGTAAGACCGTTTGACCACAGCCACCGTCACCGTCACATCACGGAGAACGAGATGACATCGTCGAAGTAGCGATACCACAGACATCACTGACCCCGTGTAAGCAGCTGTCAAGCGTACCGATTTTTATTTGTGTACAACACAACCTGTAGCCAGATGCCCATTGGTCAATTCTGTAGCCAATTTACCCCATAAAAAATAGAAGCATCGGTCGTCTCTAGGTAGTCATTCAAATAAAATGTCACTGAATGAGATCGGGTTATAGTTGTCATCAAAGATGCTCCCTCACACATTCAAATACTGACACACACTACAGATCAAAAAAACGGTACGACTCTTGAAATCGGAGCATACAGGTGTCTCTTTTTAACAAAGGGCATTAGTTACATGAGCGAAGGGTATAACTATACGGCCATAAGTTTACCTTCCATCTATTGACTTCATTAACCTGAGAGCGATACATAACACCCGAGCGCGGCACGGATGTGTGATGGATACGCGGCAATGTAAGGGACCTACGGTGGTAACGGCGGGGGTCGACAAACGGCCTAATAGAGTAATAGTACATTGTGTATCGTGGCCTGTAGGAAAGAAACGAACGAAGCTCTAGTATTTAGAAGCCCGAAATCGATGACTCAAGGGCATTCTGAGCCGTGGTTCGTAATGCCCGTACCGCCCGTAGAACATACAAGGTTTTTCACATTTGCGAGGAAACGTAGCGCGCAGTGTTGATGGGGCCGCCCGTGTACTCCATTACAGCTCTTGGGCGTTATGAAAATGGAAAAGGTCCGGGGTTTTATTGATATAAAAGCCGAGATAGCTTGCATGTCGTTTTGATTCGTGTGGTGACATTGTTACGGGCAAGTGTGATGAAAAGTGTTTAACGCTACATGTTTCTGTCGTGTGTTGATTCGCGTGTGGTAGGCAGTGGAGATGGACGGAGGTGCTGCACGAAAACATACATTTGTCGTTAGCTGTCTTACACGTGTGGTCGCCTGGAGCAAATTTTATGTTTTCAGCCATCATTTTTATATAATTTTTTTATTGATTTTTGTATAATCTGTTAGTATTATTACTAAGCTATTTATTATTACTGTGCTTGTTGTATATGGATCGCCGAAGTCGGAGAAACTCGAACTCAGTCCCCCAAGACACGGGTCTTTACCTAGTTTGGGGGTCAGAACTTCGACTTTTTATGTGATCTCTCGGTACATCCCTGCTACTTTCTAAGTACTGTAACCTGCTTAATTTTGATTGCACAATAAACCATTTTTATTATTTATTATTATTATCAGATACGTCACCTTATAGGTGATTAGCTGATTCGGTAGCTTAGTATCCCTTGATGTTTGACATTATTATGTCAGTCTAATGACAGCTAATGAGTGAGGGCCGCATTTCGTCAGCGCTGAACAGGTGCGTGGCCTCTATCTCTAATCTATACCTATAAAACGGTACCGTGACTGACGACTGACTGACTGACTGACAGACAACGCACTGCCTAAACCACTAGACCTTGAGTATCGTACAGGTGCGCTAAGGGATTTTTCGAAATTCCCACGGGATAAGGACTAGCCCATTTTGAAATATTTCGCGGGGCAAAGCCGCGGGGCATGAGCTAGTGTTTTATAAATCGATGTTTTCAGCTCATAAATATCGACCTCAGCAAAGCACGCTCCTCAATCAATATTTTTTGTCTCTTAAAATAAAGTTAGCGGACTGTGGTCTCGTCTCGACTATTTTTAAACGGCCCCGTATCACACGTCAGTTCCAGATATAAGATGCTAGGAATGGATAGACATACAGTTCAATTACGATGGACAATCTGTCGGCCGAGCCTTGTGGGGGTGGGAGAGTGAGGGAAAATAATTGCACGTCGCTCTGTGCTGATTACTCTTGAGCTGTGGGTTATTGCAACATCACCGACTTTTTTAACCGAGTTCAAAAGGAAGAAGGCTCTCAATTCGATTGTATGTTTTTGTACGTTTATTACGCGATTACTTATTACTTTGTCAGTAAAATTATGACGAGATTCTGATGATTCTTTGTTTCAAAGTCATGGGACTTATGTAAAGTATCAAAATCGGTTGTGCAGTTTTTTTTTTCTATATAAAATTGCGGAATAATTTAAAAAAAAATTGCCTCTGAACTCCACCATTAATAAACCGACAGGGCATTTGTGTACATTTTGACACTCGTCATCGGCTAGAAATGTCAGTTTTTGTACGACTGCGACAGCTAGCTGTTTCCGATACCAATTGTCAGCCCATGCACAATGAACACGATGCTGATTGCGAGCGAGTTAGACAATAAGCCTGCTTTTAGTGACTTTTTGTTTGAAGGATACTTCGAGATGTTGGTTTCATAATTTATCTGATTGGGTTCGGCAATTTTAATGTTACTTGCATTGAATTCGGTTAATTTTCCTGTATCAGGGAAAAGTTATTATTTTACGTCCCACTGAGACCTCCTCTTGGGCTATTATAGTTCCCACGCGGGCCAAGTGGGAACTACACACACACCATTCAATTGCTTTGCAGAAGTGTCCAGGTTTCCTCACCGAGAACCCACGACCCTCTGCTTGAGAGGCCATAGGTCAAACCACTAGGCTACCATGACTTCCTTTACATTATGGTTTGCTAATAAAAGTCACTCGCAATATTGCTTTAATATGTCTTAAACTAAGCTTTATTCCGGGTTGATTTTATTGATATTCCGACCGGCGCTTCTTGCCGCCGTCTCGTTGGACGTCACGTCACAAAACTGCGTGACGGACACCGTCAGCAGCTCGTAGCACGGATTGTTCTCCGGTGCGCAGTTGACGTACAACGGAGAGTAAGAACCGGCACCGAACGGGATGATTGTCGGCGGGAAGTACCCCACTGAGTCGCAGGCTATAGCTTCTTGACCCACGAGTTTCTTATTGAGAGGTGCGCATTCCTGGAAAAGTTTAATCATCACCATTATATGATGCTTGGCAAGAACGTGTAGAATTTATAATGACAAATATTCGCATATCGACCTATTTCATCTAAATTACAGTAGATTTGTTTCTGCAGTCAAAGAGGAAAATAGTGGCAGAAATAAAAAGCAAAATAAATAAGAGGATAATGTTGATAACAGTGAAAAATAATAAACAGATGTATATTTGGTGTACTTTCTGAGCAAACTAATGTATAAACTATAAGTGGAAACTGTTGTGGCTTATGTATTAACTTTAAGAGCTGACTATTTGTGTTATCTATGCTGTATGTTTCCCATTGCAATAAAAAGAAAGACCTTATTGTCTATAGGCCGCGCGATGGATTAAGATCGCTCGGCGAAACTGGTGGGGGCAATTTGGCGCATCTGTACAATTGCGCACAAAATTGTTAAGTTCTGAGTGTATTTCTTTGAAATATATTTTTCTTATGTAGCATTTTTTGTACCTTTAGTGACCTAACATAATAACACTCGCTTTTGCTTGTGACTTATTTTGCTAGTATGTTTATTCAGAGTCTTGGTAGTATTTTTACCTGCTTTAAATTACCCATGATGTAATTAGTTTCCTTTTTAACATAACAATTCACGTCGAAAACCGTTTTTCTGGCTTGCCGTGTACAAACTTTAAATTTGGGAATTTTTTTCACCAACTACGACATCATAACGTACTTACTACTAATAGTAAAACAATCCGTACGCAACAGTACCCAAGAGACACGTGACGCGTGAACGAAGCGAGGGAGGGGAAGAACGACTTGATCTACCAATAACGTGTCGGCGCCAGCGCGCACCCTCCCCTCACCCCTCTGCGCAACCAAATAGACCTAAGAATTGACTTCTGCGCATGCCCCTTCCACTTTTGGCCAGCGATCTTAATTCGCCGCGCGACCTATACTAGCTCACCGCGGTTTCGCTCCCCTGGGCAGAGCTCTCTATCCCGTGGAAGTTTCGCAAAATCCCGCCTTATCCCGGGCGCACATTATAAAAGGAACCTCTATGCCAAATTTCAGCTTTCTAGGTTCAGGGGTTTGGGCTGGGCGTTCATCAGTCCGTCAGTCGTCAGTCAGGACTTTTCTTTTTATGTTATATAGATTGCAGACTATTTAAAACATTGTTAAGGGGTAATGCATCGTTTCTGTTGGCTGTACAAACCAAAATGCGGCTGCAATTCGACTGCAAGCCTGTCAGGTATAGGATGGATAGGAAGCGCGTGGAGAACCAGAACCGAACTGGTGTCTTTTGTCACGCTTCCACATATCCTAAACCACTCCTCGTCATGGACCTTTCGACCACCCAACACCTATCTGCGCCATAATTATAAATATCGGGAGACAATACAATACGTAAACTCATACAAAAGCTACGATATTACTATATAATACTGATATGACTCACGTCTGGGATGTAGATGTAATCATGTGATCCAATAGTCCGTTGGCGATGATATACCTGGTCTGAAGTCACCTTTCCTACAATAATAAATAGTTCTATAAAGCAGAAAGCTGAATATAAAAACCGCATTAAAAAAAAACCTTAAAAAAAACGTAAAATAATCCTCTAAAATAATGATAAATAAATAAAATAAAATGCGTGTATTTCGGACAACAGAAACTAAAGCCAAATATTTTATGGCCTAGCACTAAGCAGCAGAAATATGAAGTCGGTGCGGTGCGAGCGAAATATTCTTTGAATGAAGCACCGACTTCATATATCTGCATCTGCTGCTTAGTGCTAGGCCATAAACTTTAGGCTTTCGTTTCTGTTGTCCGAAATAAACGCATTTTATTTTATTTTATTCATTTATCATTATTTTAGAGGATTATTTTACGTTTTTCTTAAGGTTTTTTTTTGAAGGCGGTTTTACTTTTTCGTTAAAAGATTTTTATTTCACAATTTTACGTTGATTTAACATTTTCAGAATTATCCTCCAACTCCTAACCGTTAAGGAGTTGTACCTTCCATCATCAGCTCATCAACATAAGATGATGACTACCGGACGCAAATACTTGAATAGCCTTAGAAAATATGTGAAACACATGATACGTACGTATAAAATTTGAGGGTTGCCCTCGATTTCCCTGAGATCCCATCATCAGATCATGACTTGGTGACAGTGGGACCACCTCAGGAGTATACCCTTTCAAATAAAAAAATAATTGAAAATCGGTCTACAATTGACGGAGTAATGGATGAACATACATAAACAAAAAAAATACGTACGGTGGAACGTAGAACCTCCTCCTTTTTTTGAAGTCGGTTAAAAAGCAAATTTCATCTAGATTGGTACAGCGGTTTATCCGCGAATAGGTAACAAACAGACAGACAGAGAGATAGACTTACTTTAGCATTTATATTTGTTAGAATTAGGATTTCAACCGTAGTTAACACCCCTCTTTGCATAAAGGGTTAAATACAAGCCTTACCTAGCTTAAGAGTTGAACAGTGGTTGAATCCGGCGACTGCGCCGACGAAAGCGAGCAAGAGTACCGTCACCGGCGACATAATGGCGGCGAGTGGCAATCAGCGCGCGCGCCGCTTGTAAACAGTATAGTGTCATAGGTCAGATAGTTCGTCCGACCGTAGGCACTGACGTTTTGCATTAACAGTTTTTTTTTCTTTTTAGGGTTCCGTACCTCAAAAGAAAAAAAACGGAACCCTTATAGGATTACTTTGTTATTGTCCATCTGTCTGTCTGTCAAGACCTTTTTTCCCTGGAACGCGTGGAGGTAGTAGGCTGAAATTAACATCAAATGGTGGAAGATGCTCTATACTTACATTAATTGTCGCGTAGACGTAGCCGTCTTACACGTGTGATTGAGGGTGAGCAAACGAATTGTTTTTAGTTACCTAAGTATTTGCGTATAGTATGAGGAGTCTACTCTATAAGAAATCATCGTCTTGACCTTTTTTCAAAGTAATTGGTTCAGAGCCAGCCACTTATCCAATATAAAACTATACCTACAATCTAGCATTGGCATAAACAAAATAATATTATCTTGTGACTCAATTAAGTTTAATACTTGTTTCAAACATTGGGTCCACGGGGTCCCGGCGATTACAAGCTTATTTTAGACTTGCAAAAGCGCTTGGTCGATGCAACTTGTGACCAAAGGGCTGGCAGTTTTCTCTCTCAAAGAATCAGCATCGCTATTAAGCGAGGAAACACTGCCAGCCTTTTGGGCACCATGTCACGGGAGCCTTATTTAGATTTAATTTGCTTTTAAGTGTCCGTTTAAGCTTAGATTTAATGTCATTGTAAACGTGCGTGTTTTATTAACCGACTTCAAAAAAAGGAGGACGTTCTACGTTCCACTGTATGTATTTTTTGTATGTACATCGATTACTCCGTCAATTGTAGACCGATTTTCATTTTTTTTTATTTGAAAGGGTATACTTCTGAGGTGGTCCCATTGTCACCAAGTCATGATCTGATGATGGGATCCCAGGGAAATCGAGGGCAACCCTCAAATTTTACACGCACGTACTATGTGTTTCATATATTTTCTAAGGTTATTCAAGTATTTGCGTCTGGTAGTCATCATCTTATGTTGATGAGCTGATGATGGAAGGTACATAACTCCTAAACGGTTAGGAATTGGAGGATAATTCTGAAAAATTTAAATCAACGTAAAATTGTGAAATAAAAATCTTTTAACAAAAAAGTAAAACCGCCTTCAAAAAAAAACCTTAGAAAAAAACGTAAAATAATCCTCTAAAATAATGATAAATAAATAAAATAAAATAAAATAAAATGCGTTTATTTCGGACAACAGAAACTAAAGCCTAAAGTTTTATGGCCTAGCACTAAGCAGCAGAAATATGAAGTCGGTGCTTCATTCAAAGAATATTCCGCTCGCACCGCACCGACTTCATATTTCTGCTGCTTAGTGCTAGGCCATAAAACTTTAGGCTTTAGTTTCTGTCATTATCATTATTTTAGAGGATTATTTTACGTTTTTTTCTAAGGTTTTTTTTGAAGGCGGTTTTACTTTTTTGTTAAAAGATTTTTTTTGTAACATTCTACATACACACTATCTAAACTAATACTATTACTAAACAGAGCCATGATTGAAGAAAATTTCGCATCAAAACAATCGTTTCTAACGCGTTTACTTCAAAATGTCAAATAGGTGCTACTTTAAAATGGAGAATAGTTTGCTGTCGATAAGTGCAGCAGGGGCTCTGCCAATTTTCATATAGTAATTGAGAAATTGACGCGAATGCGATAGAGACATTTTCATGAGTCAAAAATTACATTTGTGTAATGTGATTTGATTTCTACATCAAATGTTCGATTAATGTACCCACATTATAAGTAAAAAGAAAACTTGGAATGCTTAAACTTCCCGCGTAAGCTTGAGGTGTTAAGTTAAAGTTCCCGTCTCAGTCGACATTTTAAACGACCAAAGCTTCCGTGCCCAAATTATTACCAGTTCAACTTCCTATTCATGATTTCATAAAGTTATAATCTATGAGCTTCTATGAATATATTTTACCCACTTGAATTCGTTTGTTTTCGAAACGCATACTTTTTGCCAGCAATTTAAGGTGTATAGTTAATTCATTCAGATTGCAATGATTGCTGAGCGATCTTTACCAGGTCGTTGCTCCATCTTGTTGGAGGCCTACCTACTGCCGAAGCGCGTGCTCCCAGAGCTACGGATTAGTCCGAAATATGTCTCGACTCCGACAAGATGGAGCGACCACCTACGGACGATACGGAACCCTAAAAACAGAGTCCGTTTAATGTAAGGGCCGATTTACTATGGAAAGCCGACAGTGACTTTTATGCCTAAAGCTATCTAATGCATCATCATCATCATCATGTCAGCCGAAACGAAAGACGTCCAATGCTGGCCGGCGGCCTCCTCCGCGGCTCTCCACTCAGACCGGTCTTGTGCTTTCCGCATCCACCGCGGTCCCGGGATCTTCACCAGGTCGTCGCTCCATCTTGTTGAAGCAATCTAATTACCTGATCAATATGGAAACAGATCTAGCGCACCGTTAATCATATTCGATACCTAATATTGACTGTGCAATTAATAATTCATTAGCAGTAATCAAATTACATTAATTGATTCCGGCTCTGACTGTCAGTTACACAGATACCTAACGTTGGAGATACTTACTTAAAATGTAAACAGCTGTTGGGAGGGATTATTCGAATACTAGTTAGGTATTTGACAAACTAATATTCATCTTTGTAAAACAAATAACGGCGAAGTGAGAGTCCGAGACTCGTGTAAAGGATTCCGTAGCAGCTTATTAAAAACACGTTTTCTTTAAGCGTTGTTATTGGGGGCGGAGTCTATTCACTCAGGCGGGACAACGGTATCTGTAACGCGTGTATCAATGGAAAGAGGTCTAGTCGAATGCTTCTTGCTTGCATGGTTGCCTACATGCTTCCTTGCATGCTTGCTAGCATGCTTGGTTGCTTTCATGTTCGCTTGCTTGCAAAAGACTTGCACACTTGCTTGCATTCTTGCTTGCATGCTTGCCTACATGCTTGATTGCTTTCATGTTCGCTTGCTTGCAAAAGACTTGCACACTTGCTTGCATTCTTGCTTGCATGCTTGCCTACATGCTTGGTTGCTTTCATGTTCGCTTGCTTGCAAAAGACTTGCACACTTGCTTGCATTCTTGCTTGCATGCTTGCTAGCATGCTTGGTTGCTTTCATGTTCGCTTGCTTGCAAAAGACTTGCACACATGCTTGCATGCTTGCTTGCATGCTTGGTTGCATACTTGATCGCATGTTTGCTTGAATGTTTGCTTGATTCCATGCTTGCTGGCTGCCGCTGTTGCATGCTTGCTTGCATGCTGATTGCTTCTTTGGAATGCTTATGGTTTACGCGAGCGAGCGAAAAAGCTAGTCGAAATATAACTTAAGATGGCCCTTCGTTTGTTTTTTAACCGACTTCAAAAAAAGGAGGAGGTTCTACGTTCCACTGTATGTATTTTTTTTTTCTATTTGAAAGGACAGACTCCTGAGGTGGTCCCATTGTCACCAAGTCATGATCTGATGAAGGGATCCCAGGGAAATCGAGGGCAACCCTCAAATTTTACAGGCACGTACTATGTGTTTCATATATTTTCTAAGGTTATTCAAGTATTTGCGTCTGGTAGTCATCATCTCATGATGATGAGCTGATGATGGAAGGTACAACTCCTTAGCGGTTAGGAGTTGGAGGATAATTCTGAAAATGTTAAATCATTATTCGAAAGGGTATACTCCTGAGGTGGTCCCACTGTCACCAAGTCATGATCTGATGATGGGATCTTAGGGAAATTGAGGGCAACCCTCAAATTTTATAGGCACGTATCATGTCTTTCATATATTTTCTAAGGCTATTCAAGTATTTGCGTCCGGTAGTCATCATCTTATGTTGATGAGCTGATGATGGAAGGTACAACTCCTTAACGGTTAGGAGTTGGAGGATAATTCTGAAAATGTTAAATCAACGTAAAATTGTGAAATAAAAATCTTTTAACAAAAAAGTAAAACCGCCTTCAAAAAAAAACCTTAAGAAAAACGTAAAATAATCCTCTAAAATAATGATAAATAAATAAAATAAAATAAAATGCGTTTATTTCGGACAACAGAAACGAAAGCCTAAAGTTTATGGCCTAGCACTAAGCAGCAGATATATGAAGTCGGTGCTTCATTCAAAGAATATTCCGCTCGCACCGCAATTTTAGAGGATTATTTTACATTTTTATTCTAAGGTTTTTTTTAAGAGCTTGGAATTCTATGGAAGCCACATCGACAGTTAGTACTCAGAATACAGAACAAACCAGAACCTGAAAAATTAAATGTAAATATGAAGCAACTAAAACTATTCCTAAATAGAGTAGTTTCATGTAGTAATTTCCGTGCACGCAGTGAATGGTGACACGTTATACGAATGTCAATGTGTCGTTCTTACATGCAAAAATGCCATTGGGTATAAAGAAAACTAATATTACATTAGCTTTTGATTAAAAAAAAACCGCAGCGAAATCGGTCCATCCGTTTGCGAGCTACGATGCCACAGACAGATAGACAGATACACAGGACAAATTTATAACACCCCTCTTTTCCGTCGGGGGTTTAAAAGATATATTATATAAAAGGAAAACTCGCAAGCGGATGGACCGAATTCGATGCGGTGTTTTTCGTTCGAAAGCTAGTTTCATCGAGATGGTTCTTAGCAAAGTTAAATTTAAATCGGTTAACCCGTTTTTCAAATATTGAACTTTGAAATGTCAAAGGGTTTTTCAACTTTTCTAAGTTGGTTAGGTTATATAGTTTCTGACTTCTCCCCACCGGCCCATTTGATATAACACCCCTCTTTTTGCGAAGGGGTTAAAAACACAATACCTTTAGATTACCTAGCGCTTTCAGGGAATCTAATACCGAACACTATACGCCGATAGCTCCTAACTCCCCATTAGGCGCTCCAACTTATTTCCCAGCAGAGTACGCTCAATAAAAGGTATATGAGACGGGCTTGTTTTCTTTTCAATCCCAGCATCAATACACGTATGGAGGGATAAAGCAGACACACGGGAGGCGCCTTTGGCTTATCTATGCGCTACAATTTTTCTGCCACTTTTTGAGGGGGACGAGGAACACATACGTACAGCACACGTCTACGCTGCTGTCAAAATGTGTTACGTTCCCACAAACGCACACTAACACAAAACTGTCGCACAAATGCCAGAAACAAGCACACAGTCAACAGACCCTGATCATTTTGATCAGACTTAATGTTAGAGATCGCGCGTTAACATCTCCATTCCTTTCCTGCTCTAAGCATGGAGGGATACGTATGTTTAGTGGGCCTCCTTAAGAACAATGTTACGTTATTTGTTACCACCCTAATAGTGTACAAATATTATGGCAGAGAAAGGTCCCCCCCCCTCCCCGTGGCAAACAAGCCGGACAAACTGGCGTGTTTGCGGACTCGGCCTAACTAAGTGTTGGGTTTGGCTGTAATTTAGAAGTTACTTGTTTTAAGAGATTAAATCGAATGAGGATGATACTGAGTTGTGGGCTATTGGGGCAACTCTGTAAATACGTAGCTGTGCATTTATTTGATACAATGTAGTTTTCCTTCCGTAAAGTATTGTATTTCCAAAATAGACTAGTTTCTAGAAACATGATATTAGATATTAAACTAATTAAACATAAACGTTATACTTAGGTATTGATGAGTAGTTGACATGCATTATGACAAATATCGGGAACCGATGAAAACTTAGTATAGGTAAGGTAATTGCGGTCAATTCCCGTATTTAATTATGTCTAATGGAATTATTTAACCGCGAATCTTAATAGTAGTTTATGCAACTACTACATAATGAGGGTTTCAAGAAAACCCGCCTTATCCTTAGTATACATTACAATTAAAAAAACCCCCGACATGATAATTTCAAAGTTCAATTATTTCAAAAGCACATGAACCGATTTTAATGAAACTTAGCCAAGAACCATCTCCAATAAACTAGCTTTCGATTAAAAAAAACCGCATGGAAATCGGTCCATCTGTTTGGGAGCTATGATGCCACAGACAGATACACAGGTCAAACTTATAACACCCCTATTTTTTGTTAGGAGTTTAAAAGGAACCTGTATGCCAAATTCTACTTTCTAGGTTCAAGGGATTGGGCTGGGCGTTGATCAGTCAGTCAATCAGTACTTTTCTTTTTATAAGTATTATTATACGAACGTCCTCCCAGATTAAAATATCTAGCAGTAACAATTCCGGGTCACTTCCCATGTCCCGATCGTCGGCAGGCCGACACGACAAATTGAATCCAATCCACCTTCGCAAACAAAACAATAAATAACCGAAAGAATTAACCCAAATTTATTTGTTTACCTTCAATTTAATAAAGTTAAGTTACTCGTATTATTTATAGAACAAAGATTTCATAACACCGGAATTACGGGGGGAATTTATGGAATATCCCATTCGGCAGATAGAAAGGAAAAATTGTGAGCACACCTAGAGGGAAATTTCATAAGAACGGTAAAATATGAAGGCTGAGATTTGGGACAAGTGGGGAATGGCTTCTTTATATTGAAACTGTTCGTGGAACGTGCTGAAGCAGGAATGTTGGTTTAATTCAGCCTTATCTCTGTGACAACAGACTGGAGTAGCAAAGTGTTCGTGTGTAAACAATTAGGGTATGTTTTTAAGGAAAACAACACTGTTGTAATTTTGATCGAAATAAGGACACCTTTCGTCTTTAGTTAGAACTTGTTTTGCCAGATCCATTTCACCAACTTTACAATTGTCAGTTTTCAATGACAATTCGGTGTCAACTGCTGACTTAAAGAGTTTTAGTTTTAGCGCGCTTTATATTGTCAAAGAAATGTATTTCGAATTGTCATATAAAACTGACAATTGTAAAGATGGTGAAATAGGGGCCGAACCTACCGCTATTTAGACGCGGATATTTTTAAACGAAAGCTAGTTTAATTGAATTAGCTCTAAGTTAAGTTTCATCAAAATCGCTTGAGCCATTTTTCAGATATTGAACTTCTGAATTAAAATGTCGGGGTTTCCCGGCTTTTTTGTTGGTTGGGTTTGGTTATTATACGTTAAGGAAGGTAAACGAGCTAGCGGGTAATCTGATGGTAAGTGATCACCACTGCCCATGGACACCCGCAACCACGGAGGGAGGTCTTTATACTCGTAAAACAGCTATAGAGCACTCACGTATAGTACCTGTGTGTAGAGTTAAGCAAGACATGTTTTGGACTAATCCGTAGTCCTTCCACTGGGAGCCCACGCTGAGGTGTTCGATTCGTCTTCACCGAAGCGTGCGCTTCCAGAGGAAGGACTCGTCGGGCTAAACTCGACTCGTGTACGTGAGTTACCCGTTTCTCCCCTAAGCCACATGGTACGAAACTTTTCAAAATCACAGTTAGAATGCCATCACAAATCCAATTCGCAGACGTATGGAAAAATGGGTTCAATCAAAACGCATCGCACGCATATAAAGCAGGTCGCATGCCAGCAATACAAAAAATCCCCAGGTGCTCCATTTACGCCGGTGCTCCATTTACGCCGGGGCGTAAATTACGCCGCCGTGAATCCCGCGTTCGGCTGCGTAAATTTGGGGGGCGTAAATTTGGCGCCGCACCGTGCGTGCCTCAGCTAGGCCCGAGTACGAATATTCGAATGGTTACATATTAGAATCCCTAAACTTGATTTACGTAATGCCGATATACCTAAGGACGAAATACCTAATTTAGAAATACCTAACGACCGTTTCATTTAAGTGTTGAATGGCCGAAGTTTATAATGCCTAAGCTTAAAAGCCCTAATAAACGAAATACCTAATGGATGAAGTTCCTAATGAACGATACACCTAAAGTTGATATACCTAAAAACAATTTTCCTATAAATAGAATACTTAAACAATATATAAATAAAAAAAACCTTTTATTTCGTTGCAGTGAATAGTAATGTTACAAAAAATCTAACAAAAACAATATATCGGAAGCTCAAAAACATATGGGTTAGGTTAGGGTAGAATTGAGTCAAGGCGCGAAGCGCCTCAGCCAGGCGAAAAAGGACCTCCGCTTGTTACATAAAATATGAAAAAAAAAACGATAAAAAATACAGTCGGTCTTTATCAGTAATCATCATCATCATCATGTCAGCCGAAAGACGTCCACTGCTGGACATAGGCCTCCCCCAAGGCTCTCCACTCAGACTGGTTTTGTGCTTTCCGCATCCACCGCGGTCCCGCGATCTTTATCAGGTCGTCGGTCCATCTTGTTGGAGGCCTACCGACAGCTCGTCTCCCGGTCCGTGGACGCTATTCGAGAACCTTCTGACCCCATCGGCCATCAGTTCTGCGAGCAATGTGCCCCGCCCACTGCCACTTAAGTTTCGCAATTCTTCGGGCTTTATACGTTAGGTATTTCAAGTTTAGGTGAAACGACCAATAGGTGTTTTAAATTAGGTATTTCGTATAAAGGAATATCAACTTTAGGTTAATTAGCTTTAGGTAAATCGTCAATTAGGTATTTTGATCCATTAGCTATTATGAACATTAGTGAAATGTTCGTTAGGTATTTGAAATTGGTTATATCGGTATTAGGTAAAACAATTTTAGGGATTCTAATATGTAACCATTCGAATCCTGTGTAACATAAGTAATCGAGTAGTGACGTTACCGAGAAATTTGTATGACGTTTGGAACAGCGCCCGCCCGTAAGCGTATTTGGAACTAAAATTTAGCATGAGGTTTCTCGGTTTTGATACGATAACGTAACGTTACGCAGGATTCGAAAACTCGTGCTCGGCTTACTGTGCGTTATACGAAGGAGAGTCTATAAAAAGGTTGTTCCGCTGTGTTACTGCGTTGTAGTATATTGCTTGGAATAGTGAATTTGAGGGGAACGAACGTTGATATACAAAAATAGACAGATACGCCACCGCTTTACCACGCGCGGACAAGCAATTATAGGTTTAGTTTAGTTTAGTTTAGTCGTTTTTTGCAACCATAGTATTGTGGTCTTACTAACTAAGTAGGTACATTTGGTTTCATATGGACCCTGGTCGGGCATGGCAAATAATGGCAATGTCACATTAATTAACCTAAAACTTAAAATATTTTTAACATTAGGTACATACAAAGCGCTTAGTTGATGCAACTTGTGACCAAAGGGCTGGCAGTTTTCTCTCTCAAAGAATCAGCATCGCTATTCAGCGAAGCAACGCTGCCAGCCTTTTGGGCACCATGCCACGGGGGCCTTATTTAGATTTAATTTAGTTTTAAGTTGTAGTTTATTTAGTTTAAGCTAAGATTTAATGTCATTGTAAATTGCTTTTATTATATAAATATATTTATCAATTAAGTCTCAAAAACAATCAATTTATGTCAAATTTCTATCATTAAATAATTCGTCTATAGTATAATATGCATATTTGATAAGTAGGTTTTTTAGCTAAACTTAGGTGACTAGCAGTTGCCCGCGACTTCGTCCGCGTAGATTTCGGTTATCGCTATCCCGCGGGAACTATACATTCTCCCGAATAAAATGTAGCGTGTGTTATTTATTCCTCAATATTCAAATTATTCTTACCACATTTCATCTAATTGGTGCAGCGGTTTTTCCGGTAACAAACGGACAGACACAGAGACAGAGTTACTTTCGCGTTTATAATATTAGCTAGGATTAGGTGATTCGGTTACATTAGAATCAGTATAAGAATCAAAAATGTTTAAGAGCTTGTCTAGTGTAAGGTTCAGTAACCGTTACTACAAAAAAATTTAGTACCCATGAAAAGGGCGTACCATGATGGCATTTACTTACGTCCTTCTGTTGAGAAGAGCAAATTTTAGGCAATAACTCAAAAACGGGACATCCGATCACGTTGAACACAATCTCCATTGAAAGTATTTATTAAGCGTTAAGCACCTTCGTAATTTTTTTCATAATTATTCTTTGTACCTACGGTTCAGAAGGTAAGCGGGGGGGACACAATTTATGCAACTTTCGGAGCGATTACTTCCGAAAATTCTCCTAATAAAAAAAGGCTTAGAAACCTGAAAGAGTTATTTAAAAGAGCTATAGAAATATTATGTGCCACACGTTGACGGTTGCTAAATTTTTTTTTTTCAAACTTTGTTGCATGTGAGGAGTGCTACAAATATTTATTTTTGTTATTTAACTATCAAGCTAAGTAGCGGCTTCTACAAGACACCTATACTCCAAACTTCATCAATATACCTCTTACAGTTTTCGAGTAAAATGCCTGTGACATACGGACGGACGGACGGACATGTCGAAACCATAAGGGTTCCGTTTTGTGCCATGTTGGCTACGGAACCTTAAAACCGAAATGTTTATTTGCTAGAATAAAGTTAGTTGTATTATAGAAGTTACAGCATTCTTATATCCGGTGTACATTCAGCAGCAAAAGTAGCTAAGCAACCGAAGCGGTCACGATTAAACAAGCTCTTATGTCTATAGCAATAGAACCGTGCTTAGATCATTGTGACCGCTTCGGTTGCTTAGCAACCATTGCTGCTGACTGTGCCTATTCAGCCTGAAATTATTTTTCGCTTTGCTACAATGTCAACAACATGTGACGTGTGATGTGTATGTGTGTAAACGGCCCGTTTTCAATTGGTACCTTCGGACATCAAATAAAACCGATATTTCTTCACTTCAACTCCAATAAGTAAACACAAATATGATAAAGGAAAACCGAAGTGCGAGTCGGACTCGCGCACGAGGGTTCCGTACAACGATTTTAACGCTTTTCCACAGTTTTAAAATGTCCAGTGTTAGCAGAGCCCTGCTCCTAAACAAAATGTACCCAATGTGGGGTCATCTTATGTTGGTCTTGAAATCTACAGACAGACATAAAAATTTAAGATTTTGAGATTTTTCTGAGTGGTTGGGCTATAAGAGCTACCTTCATACCAAATTTCATGTTTCTAGGACAACTGGAAGTACCCTTTCGGTTTTCAGGGTATGGCAATTTGTATGGAAACAACCTGTTTAATGACTATCTTTTGGAAGTCCCCCACTTGAACTAAAATCGTAAGAGCTAATTTCGCTTTGACTACCAACGTTAAAACGTATTTTCATTTGTACTAATTTCATTAGAACTAATTTTGTATTCTCGAATTCATTGCTTAGCCTAATCTTCAGATGTGGTAATGTTTATTCGTTCTAAATTTTAATTTATCTAATATTATTTACCCTAAGTATTATGTTTCCTAACCACTATACAACTAACGATAACTAGGTCTAATGAATATTTGATCAAATATTTATTTTACTAATATCGTTAGAGTTAATTTCGTTATGCCTACCAAACATTAGACCTTATTTTCATTTGCACTAATATCATGAGATCTAAATTTGTCTTACCTAATAGTAGCTTGGTCTAATCTTCAAACGTTCTAATCATTACTTGTTCTAGTATCATGTGAAATAATATTATTTACACTAATCATTATATTTCCTAATAGTTGTCAAACATATAATATACTAATAATAACACACACAATATAATAATACAAACTACCCAGAAAAGAGATCTTCGTCGACCCTGTCACATAAAATAATCTTCATACGAACTATTTATCAACCGTTGGCATAGTTACTTATACGTGCACTCTCGAAGGGGGTTCTAAAATTAAAATACGTACATGGATTGGCGGAATACTCAAGGAGGGACGGGGGGCAGAGCCCCCACAGGGGGCGCTTGGGGGGCGGAGCCCCCCGCAATAAAAAATCTAGAGCACATGAATGCTTAACTAATCTGTATGTTAGGTTAGGTTAGAATTGTGGCAAGGCGCGAAGCGCCTCTACTAGGCGGAAAAGTCTTCGCCTGAAAGTCGTTAACTTCATATGAATACTTGTTATACTCTAGACGTAACATTTTACTAAAATGTAGGTAATTAACATGACAGGTCATGAAAAATAAATAAAATAAAATAAGTTTTTAGCAATATTCAAAATAACATCGTTACATCTATAACACATTCTACAAAATAACTTCATACAAAAAACTAGGTAGTTAGTATTCCGTATAGATATCATAATATTAGTTGTTTAAAAAAATCGTCTAAATGAAAATAGGATTACCGAAAATGAGGCCTTCATAAAATAGGGAGAAAAAAAATCCTAATACTAAAATCAGTCGTAATGAATAATACGGCAAAGTAATAATTCGGATAAATGATATCAGTTTTAACAGAATTAGTTTAAACGAAATTAGGACATAAATTCTTAGTTCTAACGGAGGGGAACCCTCATGAATAATAGTTTTTATAAATGTTACATATTATAATATTAGCTGTTTAAAAAAAACGGCTAAATGAAAATAGGATTACTGAAAATTAGGCATTCGTAAAATAGGAGTAATAAAAAATTGGAATATTAAAATTAGTGGTAATTAATAATTCGGCAAACTGATTATTCGCATAAATGATTTTAGTTTTGACAAAATTAGTTCAAATGAAATTAGGACAAAAATTCTTAGTGCAAACGGAGGGGAACCGTATCTTTTGATTGCGTTGATTTAGAAGTTTGATTTTTTCACAGCTTCAAGGGACTGCAGGCTTGTATGCTACCTGAACGCGTTCCAGAGAAAAGGGGTCTTGGCAGACAGACAGACAGACAGACAGACGGACAGCAAAGTGATCCTATAAGGGTTCCGTTTTTCCTGTTGAGTTGCGGAACCCTAAAAATAAGAAGTAAAATCTCTATTTGAAAATATATCTGAATTTGAAGTGAGGATTCAAAAAACTCGTCTGGGGTGGACTCGTGTCTGAATAAAGAAGGTCTTAATGCAATCTCTTTTATTTACTATGCGAAATTACATTCGCTGCGCTGCGCCGGGGCACATGAGATGGCAAGGAGCAGAAGAGATCTCTATAACATTGTTTTATTTTGCTTTTTCTATTAAGTTTATTTTTATTTTTAGGGTTCTGCACCTCTAAAGGAAAAACGGAACCCTTATAGGATCACTTTGTTGTCCGTCTGTCAGTCTGTCAAGACCCTCTTTTTCTCTGGAACGCGTGGAGGCAGCATGCTAAAATTATTCAAGCCTACAATCCCTTGAAGCTGTAAAAAAATCAAACTTCTAAGTCAACGAAATAAAAAGATACAGTCATTAATGACGTAAGAATCATTAAAATTGGCCCATGCGTTCGATCTCTAGAGTGCCACAAAGGGACAAACATACATACATACATAGGCTGATACATAGGCAAGGAGGGTTATATGTATGTATGTACAATTCTTCGGCACGCTCTACAGCCTAACCCTGTTATTCATAAACCTATATTAACTAAAATGCCGTTAAAGTTCGTTTGTCCTTTTTTGTCACATTAACATTTTCGTTAGTAAGAAGAAGACAAAACCTATTTTAGCTAATGGAGGCTTGAGTGACGTTTATGAATAAGGACGTAAGTCGTTTGGAGGATTTCAATGTATGAGGTGTCACTTTTAACATGAAACTTGTCACAATACGCAAGCTATTGGACATTAAAAAGTTCCGCCATAATCCGCTAGATGGCGCTTTTCCGCACTTAGGCGAATAATATTAATTTAAGTAGAATTAAAATTGCATCGGTTGTAAATAAATAAATTAACAACCGCTACTTGCACTTAGCCAACATAAAACACATAAAAAAACTACATTACACACTACACAGAAACAATACGTTGGTATTCAAAATGAGAAGCACGGACACGCCCATGGGCGTCGCCCAATTCAAAATCTTTTGGTTGTCCGTATCCGGTCCCACTCAACCATAAAACCGCTTGTACGGCTGGGAGACCCCACATTTCTCTACAACTCCTGAGTGGAACCAGCCAGCCCAGAACTTGGTAAGAATACTGATCGTTTCTGTACTTTATCATTGTGTTACACTACTTGTGTCTTTTATTGTAATTTATTTAATTCTATAGGGTTTCCACTCTGTTACTCTGTCCGAAGCATTACTGTACCTTAATAGCGCTCCGGACAGTTAATTATAATTTAATCTTTCCCTATTTCACTGCTCTACGGTTATAGACGTAGCGCTTATTTTAAAACCTAACGTCTTCCTAGAACGGTTGGAATTTAAAGTTCCAACGGTCACTTTGTGTAAATCTGTTATCCACTCTCACTAGAAACCTGTAAAAGCTTACTCTCTGACTCTAGCTAAATTGTAAATCCGTATGACCCTCCGTATTGCCATGCACTGCCAATCTGGTTCCCACTCCCTCGGGAATGGTCGGACTGGAAAGCGGAATATGGCAGTGCGAGCATACCATGGACGTTTGGCTCACACCAGCTTATTTACAGGGCAACTACGCTACCCGTGGGAAATCTCTCCACCCACTACTGGTTCCTAACGGACCCCTGCCGACCTCTCGCAGCCTACTCAGAGGCTAGCCGTTGACACGCTAAGGTCCCCTTCACACCATCTCAACACCACGTCATCACACGAGCCCCCTGGTCACTCCTGGTTGCTCTACGACGCCTGCGCCCTATCTTCGCCGTCGCCGGAGGATCCAGACACCCGAGGGAAGTGTAGGCCACATTAGCGTGTAATCGAACCCAGTATCTTCAAAAGTGTCTTCGAACTCAATCCCCTGAGATTCTCTATTTTAATTGTCAATTTAGCCTACCGATTTTGTAGAAATAAATGTATTAAACTTGTAATTTGTTTCCTTCACAAAACCCTAGGTAGGCTACCTTAAAACAGACTGTTTCCCCTCATGAAAACGGCCTGTGACAAACTACCGTGAGACTCAATCATAGTGAAATAAAAACGGATCACTCACGTATATAAGTCGAGTTAACGAGGGTAAACGAGGGTAGTTGTGTGCCGCTGTCAGCTGAGTCTAGTAGTCGCGCGAGCAGAGCCGCGGCGCGCAGTGTGCGCCTCGCCACCGCTGGGTCGTGCGCTCCCAGAGGAAGGACTACGAATTAGTCCGAAACAAGTCAGGCTAAACTCGACTTATTTATGTGAGTGATCCGTTTTTATTTCATTATGTATGAGGTGTCATTGGATTCGTCTCAGTAGTGAGAGTCGCATAGGGTATATTGTTTCCCAGAATTGCAATCAGGTTTTCTGTGTTTATTTTTGAGTTGCTTTGGTTATTTATTTTTGTGTTCCGTACGTTGTTGTGCTACTGTGTTTATCTACAATGTAAGTAAGGGTCACTCTATTTTTAAAAGCCATTTGTTTAGTTAAGATATTATGTTTATTTAAAAATGCACTTTAAATTATTTCAGTGGACGTGGCATTTGAATGCGCCTGAGGGCTTGAGTTTAAATGTTATCAATGTTTACGATGGAAACGGTATTTATTTAAGCTACAACTGAAAGGAATGCATTTAGAGTACAGCGCTATGGAAATACTCGGTGGGAGGAAAACAATAAATCCATACTAATATTATAAATGTAATTGTATATTATAAATATTATTATTTGTTTGTTTGTCCTTTCACGTCGAAACTGAGCGACGGATTGACGTGATTTTTTGCATGGAGATAGTTGAAAGGCTGGCGAGTGACATAGGCTACTTTTTACCACGGGCAAAATGTCTCATTCCCACGGGAAAACACGTTATAAATCTTATAATATAACCCATAATCACTATCGTATGTATATAGTTCCTCTAACCGACCATATATGGTGCTACTGTCATGTTAAAACGTGTTAGCTTGCTTGCTTGCGTGTGTTTCCCTGCTTACATGCTTGCTTACATGCTTGCTTGCATGTTTGCGTGAATGATTTCTTGTATGCTTGCTTGCATTGCTTGCTTGCATGCTTGCATTCTTATGGCTTATCATGATGCATTAACTGTACGCTTGCATGCATGATTGGTTGCATGCTTGCTTGCACGCTTGCTTTCATGCTTGCTTGCTTGCATGCTTGCTTGCATGCTTGCTTACATACTTCATCGCAGGTTTGCATGTTTGTTTGAATGCTTGCTTGCTTCCATGCTTGCTTGCTTCCATGCTGGCATGCTTGCTTGCATGCTTGGTTGCTTTCATGATCGCTTGCTTGCAAAATACTTGCACGCTTGCTTGCATTCTTGCTTGCATGCTTGCTTGCATGCTTGCTTGCATGCTTGCTTGCATGCTTGCTTGCATACTTGATCGCAGGCGTGCATGTTTGCTTGAATGCTTGCTTGCTTACATGCTTGCCAGCTGGCGCTGTTGCATGCTTGCATGCTAGCACGCTATCATGCTTGGTTGCTAGGATGCTTGCTTGCATGGTTGCTTGCTTTGTTTGCATGCTTGCTTGCATGCTGATTGCTTCTTTGAAATGCTTATGGTTCACGCGAGCGAAGCCGCAGGTAAAAGCTAGTTAAGAATATTATGGCTTTGCCCCCGTGAAATATGTCAAAATGGGCTAGTTGCCTATCCCGTAGGAATTTCGAAAAATCCTTTCTTAGTGCGCCTCTGGGATACTCCAAATGCCAAATTTCAAGTCTCTGAATCCAGTGGTTTAGGTTGTGCGTTTTCTGTCAGTCAGTCAGTCAGTCACGGTACTGTTTTATAGGTATAAAAGAAAGAAAATGAAACGATACGTTTTTCAGGTAATATACAATGGCGATCACATTGCTGGAAAGAAAATAATTTTTCTGAGGCAGAAGCATGAATATTCGAATCCTGGCGTAACGTAATCGTTATCGTATCGTCGTCAAGAAATTTCATAACATTAAATTTTAACACGAAATTTATACGCGCTGTTCCAAACGTTATACAATTTTTCTTTAAACGCTCCACTCGGTCACGTTACGTAGCATTCGAATACTCATGATTGGACCTCAGTAGGCCGAGCACAAGTTTTCACCAAGAGAGAGACCGGGTAGAGACCAAGTAACGTTATCGTATCGTCATCGGGAAAATTCAAGAGAGTTTCGAGCATATTTAGTACTAAAATTTCAGTATTTTCTCGATGGCGATACGATATAGTTGCTAACTACTCGATTCGTGATGAAAACAACTCGTGATTGGGTAGTATAACTAGATACTTGGTTGCGTGAAATTAGCGACTTTTGCAGTTGCCGCATTTCCCACGTCCTTGCTTTCAGAAGGACCTACTTATCCATTCATGATGTTGACGCTAAATAAGAAACCGGCCAAGTGCGAGTCGGATGTCGTTCCATGGCACCGCACAATCATAATGTAATTGTTAAGATCTGGAAAACCTAACCTCACCAATTTAGAAAAGCAGAACCTCCGACATTTTCATTCCTTAGAAGTCAAAAATTTGCTAATAATTAATAAGTTAATTAATTTATTCAAGTACCTAACATGACTCATTTTGTTAAACCAATTTATTTTAGTAAAAAAATTAAATTTAATTCAAAATCAAAATTAAAGCAATAATTATTTAGCCATCCCACTAGACATGAGGGAGCTAAGAACCATTACGATTAAACTATCTAACAATATAATAAATATCATGGGACAAATTACACCAATTGACCTAGTCCCAAACTAGGCAAGGCCTGTACTATGGGTAGTAGACAACGGATAAACATACTTATATAGTTAATACATACTTATATACATATTAAACATCCAGGACCCGAGAACAAACATCCGTATTCATCATACAAACATCTGCCCCGGCCGGGGATCGAACCCGGGACCTCAAGCTTCATAGTCAGGGTCCACCACTAGGCCATCCGGTCGTCGCGTCAAAATTCGTTCATCGTCCAGCTACGATGCCAGTCTGATACACCCATACTTGTACTATTATGTATTCTGTGCCCATACACAGATAGGTAGACAAACTTATAACATCACCCTTCTTTTTGCGTCGGGTTTTAAAAACATCTAACCCTGTGTCGGACGGACGGACAACAGGCAGCGGGGCCTTAGTACCTAATAAGGTCCCGTTGGCACCTTGTTTACGGACCCCTAAAACTGCTACAATCTGGAAATGCAGTCGTATTTAATCAAATTAATTTGGACCAGCTGTTGTCCAAAGCAGGCCGGCTTGAGGGCAAGCTTTACAGTATTTTTGAGAGCTTAAGTAACAAGTTTTTTGTGGCTTCATTTGCGAAAATATTTAGTTTAAATAGGAGTGAGTAAACAACAGTTGTTGAGTTAAGTCGGCGGTTAAAAAGGATTTGAGTCGTAGTTAATAGTTATTTGATATACAAGGGTGCAAAGTTTCAACACACGAGAAGTAAAATAAGTACGTTTGCACCCGTGTCTAACACAAAACCTTTCACCTCACCATAGCGAGGAAAGTGCAACATGCAAAAATACAGCTCATAAAAAAATATATTGGTTTCTGACGATGCGTTCTGAAATTGCATCGACTCAACTTGTGCGTTCAGAATTATATTCAACGTCTAAATGACAAAACAAAACAAATTGTGTTTCTTATGAAATTTTAAGGTTCATAACTTAAATCATTAAATAAATCTAAATTTGGCATTTTTAATTAAATTCTCAAACCATTTATCATTTATTTTTTTGATAATTAATATCGAAGGAACCATTATTATGAGCGTTTTACATTTTGTTATCTGTCAAAAGCTACTTAAACACGCTCCAAGGCCAAATTACTTTCCCCGCTAGTGGATAAATGCGTTTTTGCCCGCTTGTTTTAAAAGATAAAATACGTCTTTCCGAGCTACAGGAGGGAAAAATCTTTAAACCCACCAACACACATGAATTTTATTTCATGTGGTTTAAAGTCAGCTCGAAACACTAAAAACCTGAGTGTACCTAATAACTGTTAAAAAGATAATCCACTCGCTACTGGCGTCCCGCATAAAACGTGGATAATGATCATAAAACGAGAAACTGTGCCGTCATCAAAAATCTATAACAACTAAGAGATTGGCTTTACGGTCAAAAAAGGGCCGAAGACGCGAGAGGTTTTTGAATTCCATAAGGATTCCATGCCTAACGTCTTTCAGGGGGGCTAGCACGCGTGCCATTTTGTCGCTTGTCGCTCAGTGCGTCCTTCACTGATTCCGCCACTATGAAAGGGACGCACTGCGCGACAAGCGACAAAATGGCGCGCCGTGCTACATGTGCAGGTTTCGTGTTCGTTGTTTTTCGTGTTTTAGTTTCGTGTCAAAGTTTATGACTCTAGGCATAGAGTTTTTTAAGATTCCGTACCTCAAAAGGGAAAAACGGAACCCTTACAGGATCACTTTGTCTGTCTGTCTGTCTGTCTGTCTGTCAAAACCCTTTTTCTCTGGAACGCATGGAGGTAGCAGACTGCAGTCCCTTGAAAGCTATGAAAAAAACAAACTTCAACGCAATCAAAAGATACAGTCACTAAAAATGTTGTTTCCATACAAATTGCTGTAATGCGAAAACCTAAAGGGTACTTCCAGTTGTCATAAAAACTTGAAATTCGGTATGAAGGTAGCTCTTATAGCACAACCACTCAGAAAATTTTAAAAATCTTAAAATTGTATGTCTGTCTGTATTATGTCGCACTACGTACATTTTACTTACGAGCAGGGCTACTGGACAACTTAAAACACTGTGGAAAAGCAACGAAATCTTTGTACGGAACCCTCGTGCGCGAGTCCGACTCGCACTTGGCCGGGTTTTATTTTAGATGCTTCAGTTTTAGGCGCGCTCGCGGGTTCTGGTTTGTTCTGTATTCTGAGTTGTATTGTAGTACTTCGTTGTTCGTCTTCCCCGTAAAACCCTTTCTTCAAAAGGACCCCTAAAAAGCCCGCCCATTCCGGTTGACCTTGATTAATCATAAAATTGAACAAGTGTCATTTCGGGGAAGGTGTGGAAGGGGCCGGGACATCGGCTCAATATCGGACAAATATTTAATTGGGGCCGCCATTATAGCGCGCTCGGTTGCGAAATACATAAAAAACCGGCCAAGTGCGAGTCGGACTCGCACACGAGGGTTCCGTAGAAAGATTTTAACGCTTTTCCCCAGTGTTTTAAAGGTCCAGTGTTAGCAGAGCCCTGTTCCTAAGCAAAATGTATGCAGTATGGGGTCTAAAATTATGATTTTGACAATTTTCTGAGTGCATGGTTGTGCTATAAGAGCTACCTTCATACCAAATTTCAAGTTTCTAGGACAGCTGGAAGTACCCTTTAGGTTTTCAGGGAACGGCAATTTGTATGGAAACTACCTTTTTAATGACTCTATCTTTTGATTGCGTTGACATAGAAGCTCGATTTTTTCACAGCTTTAAGGGACTTGAGTATTTGATACTAATTTCAGCTTGCTAACTCCACGCGTTCCAGAGAAAAAGGGTCGACAGACAGACAGACATACAGACAGACGGACAACAAAGTGATCCTATAAGGGTTCCGTTTTTTCCTTTTGAGGTACGAACCCTAAAAACCGGCCAAGTGCGAGTCGGACTCGCGCACATAGGGTTCCGTACAAAATTATAGGTATATAAATAGTCGTCTATCAAGGGAAACGAGTCTTGAAGATGTTTCCTGCTTTTCCCGAATGCTTTATTTTGTCCAGTGTTAGCAGAGCCCTGCTCCTAAGCAAAATGTATGCAATGTAGGGTCAGTTTACATTGGTTATTGACGTGTTGTGCTATAGGAGCTTCCTTCATACCAAATATCAAGTTTCTGCGACAACTGGAAGTACCCTATAGATAGCTTTTGATTCCACAGCAACACTGGTTTACCTTACATACATACATATCGTATCTATTAACTTACTTCAATGGATCTCTATATAATCATATGTATACTTTCAGGCAAATTAAGTAGATAAGTATCTAGGTGACTGAAAGTCAGCCAATAAGTTCAAATGACTTCGGTCGTCTCCATCGTACCTCGATCCATTAGAAAACCAATCAACTCTCCATTTACATTAACTACACATACCGACAATGCACAATAAACCTTAAACCCTAGGCATAAACTACAGTTTGCATCGCACCTACTACTGTCCAACACATTGGTCACAGTAACTTGAACTCACCGTCGTTGAGTTAACGTTTAAATCGCCTTGTTCAGTAATCGCAGAAACAATTGCAGTTTCTTCGAAACCTTGATAATTGGCTGCAGTATCGGTTTAAACACAGACGTGCTGTCTAGATAGACAATGCAAGACAGTAAACAATGAAGTGTAAAACTAACATTTTTACTTGTAACATTATGGTATTTATGAGCGGAATAAGGTACATTTGTAATTTATCATGAGCTTTTCGGTGAAGGAAAACATCGCGAGGAAACATGCACTCCTGCGAAGCAAATCAATGATGTGTGTGAAGTTCCCAACCCGACCTGGCCCTGAGGGTCAAGCACGACTTTACGAATGCTGCGTAACGTAAAATCGAATAGTAAACGTTGTCGAGTTTGTATGACGTTTGGAACAGCGCCCGCCCGTGAGCGTATTTGGAACTAAAATTCAGTATGAGGTTTCTCGATCTCGATACGATAACCGTAACGTTACGCAGCATTCGTAAAGTCGTGCTCGACCCTCTGGTGGGGACTATAGGCAAAGCCCTCTCATTCTGAGAGGAGCTTGAGAGACAGATGTGTGGTTGTGCTCTTCTTCAAAAAGGCTGATAAAAACCAATTGCAGAATGTACTACACAACGGATATACATTATGAAGACATAATATAGGTTTCACTCGGTCTATTTCAATTGTTTATCTGGGTCTAGACTAATAGAGCGCGCGGCGTTGCTCGGAAATTGTTCGGAGACTGTCCGATTGACCAATTACAGAACCGATTCGTCTGTAGTCGGATTATTTCCAGTCGATTGTTTGAGAATCGCACACTTTTGTTGGTATGGTCAACCGAAAAAGAGCTTTGCGATTTTTGATGACACGAAAAAGGAATAGAGCCTGTTGTCACATGGATTATTGTTTCTTCGAGTGAGTATTTGACGTTTAGGGGCGACCAAATATTATTGAAAAAAAAAGCTGTGTTAGTCTAGTGGTTTGACGTATGGTCTCTCAAGCAAGGTCGTGGGTTCGAACCCCGGCTCGTGCCTCTTTAGTTTTTCGGAAATTTATGTCCGAAATTACGTTCGTGATTTATCACAAGCTGATGATTGTTCGATGGTAAATGTATAATATACATAGGTACACGGCGTCTGTCCGGTTGTTTCCCTTTACAGATCGCATTTCTCAACCAATTCTCGTGAAATTTTGTGATCATGATCAGATTCGACAACTACGCAGAATCTTTTCATCGACTAATTTTTTTGGAAATAAAAAAACTAAAATGAGGTCGCGAGGTCTAGGTACAGAGGCCCGAGTACGAATATTCGAATTCTGCTTAACGTAATCGAGTAGTAATGTTATAGAATAGAGAAATTTGTATGACGCTTGGTACAGTATTTGAAACTAAAATTTGGTTTGTAGTTTCTCGATTTCAATACGATAACGTTACGTAACGCAGGATTCGAAAACTTCGTGCTCGGCCTACAGAGGCCCGAGTATGTATAATTTGGGGGGCGTAAATTTGGTGTCGCACCGTGCGTGCCTTAGCTAGACCCGAGTACGAATATTCGAATCCTGCCTAACGTAATCGAGTAGTGACGTTACCGAGAAATTCGTATGACGTTTGGAACAGAGGACCCTCTGTTCCAAACGTCATACGAATTTCTCGGTAACACGACACGACATGACTCGGGAGCACGACTTTAAAAATGCTGCGTAACGTTACGGTTATCGTATCGAGATCGAGAAACCTGTTCCAAATACGCTCACGGGTGGGCGCTATTCCAAACGTCATACAAACTCGACAACGTTTACTATTCGATTTTACGTGACGCAGGATTCGAAAAGTCGTGCTCGTCCCTCAGGGTCACTAGTTATAATGTTCGTAGCACCGTAGCAAGAAGCATTTAGTGGATGAAATCGTAGAGCTTCGAAGCCCCTTGTTACTCGCGGCCATCTCTTTGAAATTAGTTAAAGTAATCATCGATTAGAATAAGACTTAAGTATTTAGAATAATTTTCATTGAAATTACACTGGGATTTTTTATTTTTTGCTGATTTAGCATCTGTCCCTTCCATACAAATTCTATTTAATTTAATACAATTTATAACAATATCAATGCATTGAGTTTGAAGTTAGGAGTCAATACTAAATCAATTCAGTCAAAATTAACAGTTTTGAATCCCTATACTTACAACATATTATTGTCAGTATTTGGAACAATAATTAAAATAAACATTCGGTACAAGGAATCAATAGTTTGTGAAAAAAACAATAATACTTATTTTGACTCCGGTCGCGGTTACAGAATTCCTTACCTAAAACTAAATGAAAATCTAATTTAACCTAAAGGACCAAAATAAATTAAATAATAAGGGATTGGCAGCCAGAAAAAATCCAATCGTACCTACTTATTTAGTATAGGTACTCAATAGTTTCTGTCAAAGTATAATACCTACTCGAGAACAAAACAACAACCTCTTCTTGGTAAGTTTGGTGCTCATAATTATTTTGTATTAAGATAGGACACGTCTCACACTTGATCGGGATCTACAGTTAAGTATTATCGCCGCGTAGATCTCGATGCCGATAACATTGTTAACAAGTCAAGACGAGTTTCTTTTTGTTGGAAATAGAACCCGGATTCTCGTGCTGGAAACAGAGGGATTATTGTTCATAGAAAACCTATAAAACAGTACCCGTTTTAATAAAACCACGGTAGACATCTTGAATCTTAATGTTTTTATTTCTTTTTTTTTTAAACATCGTTCTGAAACCTTAATGTTACAACACCTTCCCCTTTAAGATAGTCACATTAATTAGTTGCTTATGGCTTATCATTAATCTAGTCTCTGAGGAGTTTGAACAATTCTTCCACTTCTTGTTTTCACAATTCTATTTTCATTAGGAGAGCATGCTACCTCGTTATCATTTTCCCTAGGTGGTAGAGAGTGGTTCACTACAGGTTCACTAACAAGATCATACATTTCTGGTACTGTTAACTGTTCCACAGGATTGCCACTAGAGTATGGTTTTTTTAGTAGACCTGTTGTTCGCCTTAACAATTTTCCATTTAATTCTATCCAGTAAGATCTAAGCTCATTAGCTTTCCTAACAATAGTAGCCTTTTCCCAGGTCCTATCCCTATCTGTTCTAGTTACAATATTTTCTCCTTCCTTGAAGAACACTTCCTTCCTATTAGCATGCCTATCATACACAGCTTTAGTTACTGAATGATTTAACTTAAATTTTTTGTACACATTTGTTATCCCACCCCATTTAATTATTTACAACCTAAAGTACAAACTTTAGGTTGTAAATAAGTACAAACTTTAGGTTGTAAATAAGTACAAACTTTAGGTTGTAAATAATTAAATGGGGTGGGTATTTCACACCGGAGATTTCTGCTTTGCAATATCTGTGCTGGAGTAATATTAATCCTTGCTAATGGGGAATTATTATAATAGAACAAGTTGTCTCTAAAATCACTATGAGTGTCAGCAGATTTTTCTAGTATTTTCCTACTTATACCCACTGCTTATTCTGCCATCCCATTGCTTTGGTGATGGTGTGGAAAACTAGTTACTAAAGTAATCTCTTTCTTCTTATAGTACTGATGGCACTCATGTGAAGAAAATGGTACATTATCAGAAACTATGTATGTAGGATATCCAAACCTACAAAACACTTCTTGCATTCCCTTTATGACTGATTTCGAGCTTTTGTCTGCTGTAGGTATAATTTCAAGCCAATGAGAGAAATAGTCAATTATGATTAAAAAGTATTTGCCCCCAAAATCCAAGAGATCCATACCAACTTTATCAAATCTCAATTTAAGTAGTTTATGTGGTAACATAGGTTCCTTCCAGTTCTGTGGCATATACTTTTCGCAAGTTTTACATGATTTTACATAATTAATGATGTCATTTGTTATCCCTGGCCAGTAAAATAACTTCCTAGCCTTCATAATACCTTTTGATGTGCCAACATGACCCTTATGTATTAGTTGTAGCACTTATGATTTTAGTGACTTTGGAACTACAATTTTGTTATCCATGAATAAGATCCCAGCCTCTACATATAGTCTATCAATTAATGGATAATACATTTTAGTTTCTGGTGACAATTTATTAATAGTTGGCCAACCCATATAGTAAAATTCACATATTTGCTTTAATGTGTGGTCTTCAATAGTGATTTTCCTAAACAATAGTCTTTTCTCAGCACTCATAGGTAAATATTTTGACACTAAGTGTACCATGTCTGTTAAATCTGGGTAGTGTTCCGTTTTATTTACATAATTTCTGGATAACATATCTGCAAAAATTAACCTTTTCCCAGGCACATAAACTAACTTTAAATTATATTTTAACAATTTGAGTCTTAATCGCTGTAATCTTACTAAACCAATTTTGTTAATATGTTTGACCATTACTGACAGTAGTGGTTTATGGTCAGCATGTACTTCTATTTCAAGACCATATATGTATTTATAGAATTTTAGTGTACCAAAGTAAATAGCTAACATTTCTTTTTCGGACTGGCTGTAGTTGAGTTCAGCATCATTCATGGCTCGTGAAGCGTAAGCTTGTCATTTTGAAACAGGCAACATCCCAGGCCGCTTTTTGAAGCGACACACTGTAAGATATATTTTTTTATTAGGATCAAATGTAACAAGCGCTGGGGCTTTTGATACGGCCTCTTTCAATTTTGTAAATGCATTTTCATGTAAATTTGTCCACAGAAACTTGACATCTTTTCTTACCAGGGTGTATAAAGGTGACATTAACTCTGACATATTAGGCACATACCTTCGAACATAATTGAATGACCCAAGGATCCTTTGAAGGTCTTCTTTATTACTTGGGCTCTTCAGGCTGCGCAGGGCTTCTACTCTCTCGGGGTCCATCTTGACTGTTCCTGCTCCGAAGATCTGTCCAATATATTTGACTTCATTTTTCTTAAACTGGATTTTCTCTTTGTTGAAGACTGCTTTTACTTCCTTTGCTCTGTTCATTACTTCTTTTAGGGCTTCATCATGTTCTTCCTTGCTTTTTCCCATAATTAGAAGATCGTCGATAAAGATGAGCACATTTTTAATATCTCCGAATAAATTTTCTACCTCTTCTTGAAAAACCTCTGGTGCATTAGTGAGTCCATATGGAAAGACAAGGTATCTATAAACCCCAAATGGTGTTGCAAAACAACATTTCCAAGATGCATCTTCTGTGAGTGGGCAGTGATGAAACCCTTCTTTTAAGTCAAGCACTGTAAACCAGTTCATTTTATTTAATTTTGTTGTTACTTCATCAAGTGTTGGCCTGTGTTTTAGTTTTCGAATAATATATTTGTTTAGGTCATGTGGATCTAAACACAGTCTTATTTTTTTGTTATGCTTTTCCACTAATACAACTATATTGACACAAGCTTTTTCGTTCAGTGTGTCTACTTTTATTATAGCTTTTCTCCCTTCCAATCTCTTTAGCTCCTCTTTTAATGGTTCTTGTAACGACATAGGAATTTTCGTCGATGGGTGACATATGATACTTGTGATTGCCCTTGTGGGTATGTCAACCGGTTTTATAAACTTTCCCGATCCTGTAAATCTTTCCCTGTAGAATTCTACGAATGTTTCCTTTTCTTGTTCTTCATTACTGGTCCTTTCTTCCTGTATATTATGTATTCTTTTAACTAATCCCAGCTTGGTGCATCCATCGCTACCTAACAGCATTGTTTTACAGATGACTATCATGAAGTCGAGATATGCAATTTTGTCTCTATGCTGGCATAACAGGTTTACACAACCATCAGGCTTTACTTTAGATCCATCAAATCCCTCTAAGCGTGTATTGGTGGGGATTGGCCTTACGACAGATGAAATTTTCAAGTTCTTGTTAATTTGTCTTGGTATGATGCTGACGTCTGCCCCAGTGTCAAGGCGGCATGTAACTTTCTGTCCTTCTATTTCTATGTTTTCTGTGCATTCATTTTTTATTATGTATATACCTTTCACCATATTGCATATAATAGAGTTGTCACTGTCGCTTAGGTCTTGGCTTTCTTCAACAACATTAATTTTCTTGTTCTTTCTAAAGCATGCTTTGGCAAAATAGTTCATTGCCCCACAAAGGGTGCATTGTTTTCCATAAGCAGGGCATTAGTCTGACAGCGCCGACAATTGAACATTTTCCCCATTGCTTGCACTGACTTTGGTTTATTGTGGTACTGAACTCGATAAATTTCCGTTTCCTGGTTTATGTGGGCCACCTGCTCGCGACTTTGTTCGCTGGCTCGGCATACTGCTGCTGCCTTTTCTAGTGTTAAATCTTCGATGCGGAGCAATGTTTCTTGTGTTCCTTTATCTTTGATTCCGTGAATTGTTTTGTCCCGCAATAAGTCATTTTCAATGTTGTCAGTTTTTTTTATAATTGCATGTATTTATTAGCTGTCTGCATGCGGTGAGGAAGTTCTCAAAGGGCTCGTCTCTCTGTTGCGTCCTTTGGTTATAGATATATCTTTGAAAGACATCATTTTCCCGGGGTTTCACGTACTCTTCAAGGGCCTGCAGGGTTTCCTCGAAGGTTTTGTCTTCGCTCCCGGGTATGGTGACTATTATTTTTACCGCTTCCGGCCCTATTACATTTCGTAGTATAGCTTTTTTTTATTTTGTCTGGTGCCTCCTCACGGCCTGACACGATGAGGTTATCCTCTAGCATCGTCTTCCATAACTGCCATTCGTTGGCCGCGTTTTTGTTTTGGAAGTCGAAATAAGGTGGTGTTTTTGCCGTGCTTTCCATTTTTACGGAAAAACTAAGATTTTGCACTGTATTCTCAATAATTTCCGGCTGTTTTAATAAAAACACGGTAGACATCTTAAATCTTAATGTTTTTTTTTTTAAACATCGTTCAGAAACCTTAATGTTACAACAGTACCGTGATTGAATGACTGAAAGACAACGCAAAGCCTAAACTAATGAACCTAGAGACTTGAAATTTGGCAAACATACCTTGAGTATCCTAGAGCTGCACTAATCAGCATAATGCTGAGTCAGCGACCGTTTCACTTCTGCGAGGACACACATCCTTGAGAAGAAATGTGTGAAATTGTGTGTATTTTCTTGTATAAGTGTGTATTTTTGTGAAAGTGAATAAATTTCTTCTTTCTTTCTTAATCACAGCCCGGGTTTTTTTTGTACCAGTACCTAATCTAAGATATATCTTTGAATGCAAAAAGTCGTAACAGTTCGAGTCTAGATTGTAAGTAACGGCGGCAGAACAGTGAGACATTAGCTGCCACCTACCGGCAAATTTACGTGGTCGTAAACTCTCTGCGTGCCAACTGGACCGGCTACAAATTTAAATGGAACACTTCTTTAGTTCCAGTGTTGCCAGATCAAGGAATCCGAGTGTTTGAGCCACGCATTGGTTTATCCGCGAAATAATCGCCCAATGAGTTACGACTGTGGCCGTAACTGGGGGTCGAGAACGGATATTCTGTGCCCTCAGTGTAATCAAAAAGCACAAAATACGTCTCGATCGCGTTTGCGTTAAAGTGTCAAATAGTATGCGAATTGTTAAACGCGAACGCGATCGAGACGTATTTTATGGCCTGGTCGGCGATTACACTAGGCGCTCGGATACTGCGTCACGTAACGTTATCGTATCAAAATCGAGAAACTTCAGACAAAATTTTAGTTTCAAATACGGTTACGGGCGGGCGCTGTTCCAAACGTCATACAAATTTCTCGATAACGTTACTACTCGATTACGTTACTCAGATTTTTTTTTTTAAATCTTTATTGACAAAAAGAGAAATGAGGCTTTGGTCGCTGAGCGACGATGTCAGCCTCATTAGGTATACAAAATTATTAAATTAGTGCCTATTATTAACTAACTTAGTATCATGCAAAATAGTTTAAAAGCTAGTTTTGAAGTTGGATTTGACAGGATAATATTACATGTACCAACATCCCTTAAACTAATACCAGTGTCCAATTCTATCGCTCTGCGATCTGGCCACCAAGGCCTGGCCTACCTGGTCTTCTCTAGCGCCACAAGTAGAGCAGTTTGGAGAATCTGTCAGCTTCATTAAATGTCCAAACGCATTAAGTGGGATGTGCCCTAAGCGGAGCCGCATAGCTATGACCACTAACCTTCGGTTCAATCGACTTTCACAAAACCAAGGTATCTTTGGCGGCTCACTTATCATTGTCCTGTACCATATGCCCTTCTCCCTCGATCTTCTATCGAAGTAGTCTTTCCACACATTAAAGCATTGGATTATAACTTGTCTTAATAAATCGGTAAAGAAAGGCACACTGTTAACAACAATCCCTTCGGTAACACCAATTTTGGCCATTAAATCCACCTTGTCATTTCCTATCAGATTCACGTGTGATGGAACCCACTGGAATTTAATATTTATACCGCCTCTTCGCAGCTCTAAATACAATTCCAAAATTTTATAAGCTACGGGGAGACCTCGTTTACCAGAGGTGCATCGAGCTAGATGTTGCAGCGCACTCTTTGAATCACTGAGTATCACAAAACTGTTTTCCCTACACGACTGAATATACGAAAGGCTTTCAGTGATTGCATGTAATTCTGCTCCCATGATTGAGATATCTTTGTTTAATCTAAAAGCTGCAATTACATTTGATTAGGGGTCAAATAAAGCTGCTCCTGTGCCGCTGTCCAAACCCATCTGTGTAAATCTGATAGAAATCACAATATTTTTGTTCTATTGTCTGTATGGTCTTTTGTAGCAGTGCTGAGGAGCTATACGATTTTTTTGGTTCATTAACTTCACAAAGATTTATACTTATCTGAGATTTAATATCTATATTTGTCATCCAGGTTGACAGCGAAAACATCTCCAATGTCTTGGAACAATGTAGAGCTTTACCGGTCAATTCATTATGTGTTATCGTTAACAGAGGTTTCTTTTTATTGTTCCAGTACGATTTACTGTCACATAAGGACGCCAATTTAGTTATAATGGAAATGGTTTCGCCGTCTTCCATAGATTTAGCCTTTAACCAAAATTTTGAAGCTAGGTATTTTCTTCTTATAAACAATGGTGGTTGTTAACGCCATGCATGCATGTGTGCGGTCGGCACCCCACACACACAGGCGTAGTTCGAGGCAGTCGCGCACGCAGCGGCTCCAGCCCATTCGGCCAGAGAGCGAGCCCGCGGTCACTCGCTCCCTACATCCATACAAACAATCTATCCATATTTTTCATAAAATTTTTTGTAATTCTTTTAAAATATACACGCTGTAAAAAGTCACATTGTCGTCTACCTTATTTGCGTACCTGCGCCAACAGTGGTAAACATAATTCAGACTCCATAGTAGGGTGTGTCATTTTTCTCGAATTGTGAAATTTCAAGAGTAATACCTCTCAAAAGTTGCCTCATCTAATATATTAAAGATTTGCATTTAAAGATTTCACCTTAGTTGGTACTTTTAGCTCGCTCATCGACCTTGAAGTTCAATTAAAATTGCAAAATTAATACGTAATTAGGTTTTTTTTTTAATAATCTACTATCTTTAACTTGACGTAAACTGCATTTAAATAATATGAGTACCTTAAATACTTAAATTAAATTAGAAAAACAGTACATTTTGACATAATTTGTTATTTTGTACCTACCCCCAATTACGCTGTTGCACGTCATTAACGGCAAATATAATCGTAAGTTGTGTTTGTTGTTTCTTCATAAAACTATCTTATATTTCAATTCTTTGTATTCAACAACACATAATAAGATAATTCAATTACATTTTAGCTATTACATTTAACAAAATGTCGTCGAAAAGTGGCGTAGAAACAAGGGTTAAAACTAAAATACGTATTCTTGACAAACACCCCGAAAAAATTAAAAACAATGTGCTCCCGACACTTGAAGATGTGTTAAGACATTGTGAGTGGTTGCGTTATGAAAAAAAACAGATCAATCAACGAGAACCTCAAGTAAAAATTATCATACGCGAAGTAGTTCAAGCCGTTTTCGAAGTCTGGAAAACGGCTTCAATTCCAACTGTTACGGAAGCAAGGGCAGGTCAATTAACTATGTCTTATTGCAATCAATACAAGCAGTTGTTGAAAAACTTTAACAGGAATTCAAAAGGAAAGTCATATTTAAGCAAGATGCAAGATTTTGTCGTCAAATCAATCCTTCTTTTTGACATAGCAGCTTGTAAGTGTAAAGATTTCACTACCTGCAAATGTGGCAAGTTGAAAGCGGTTCCGATTAAAGAACGGACTTTTCTGGAAGATCAAAGAACGTTGAGGAGTATGGTGATCGGGTCAGTTGATATAAAAACAAGTAAAAAGCTACAGAAAAAAATTAAAAGACTTCAGAAGCAAAACAAATCCATGTCGGCAGATTCACAACCGTCAACTTCCAGTAATGTACCCGTTATGTCATGTGATTCAGATTCAGAATCCGAAAAATTGTCTGAGAATGAAGATAATGATAGCATCACACTACAAGCTTCCTCACGAGAGTCAAGAAAGAGGAAGATGCCGCAACCTAAATTAGAAAAGCTGGCTGAAATATGTGACCGTTATGGAATTTCGTACAGAGCGGGTGCTGCTATCGCATCGGCGACTTTAAATGATGTCCGAGATAATAGTGCAAATGCAATGCCCTCTACCATAATAATTGACCATAGCAAATTGAGACGAGAAAGAATTAAGCGAAGACAAACGTTGATGCGAAAGCAACAAGTAACGTCTCTAGAAGCTTTGTTTTTTGATGGACGCAAAGATCAAACCCTGCATTACATCAAAGACGGAAAAAAGTTATATCGTCGCGTGCGAGTCGAAGAACACATAACGATAGTCAAAGAACCCGGATCGGAGTATATCGGCCATGTGACTCCACTCGCTGGAACATCTAAGGCTATTGAGGAGTCTATGTGTTTATACCTTGCTGAAAAGAAAATAAATATTACCTCCTTGATGGCAGTAGGGTGCGACGGAACAAACGTTAATACTGGAAGGAAGAACGGTGTGATTGTGGCATTAGAAAAACGCCTTTCTCGTCCTTTACAGTGGCTTGTGTGTCAATTACATGCTAACGAATTGCCATTGCGTCATTTGATTGGCCATTTAGATGGGCAAACTACCGGACCGAAATCTTTTTCTGGGCCGATTGGAAAAAAGCTCTCAGCTTGTGAAAACAGGCCAGTAACGCAATTCGAACCTATTTCTGTAGAACTACCTGTACTTTCAAATGTAAAGTTAAGTACAGATCAACAATACTTATATGATATATGTGTAGCCGTGTCAACTGGAGTCGTAAGTCCTGATTTAGCTAAACGTAACCCGGGAAAAATGTCACACGCCCGATGGCTTACGACTGCTAACAGAATACTGCGTCTGTATGTTTCAACAAAGCGTCCAAGTGCTGCATTAGTTTCACTGGCAAAGCATATTTGTAAAACTTACAGTCCTTCTTGGTTTCAAATCAAAATCAACAGCTCATGTAAGGATGGTGCTAGAAATTTATGGTTTCTCATCAAGAGCACAAGAGATCTTCCCCAAGACGTTAAAAAGGTAATTTATCCAGTAATACAGCGTAATGCGTATTTTGCACACCCAGAAAACTTACTTTTGTCTATGTTAACAGACAATAACAAGCATATAAGAGAACTTGCTTGTAGGAGAATATTTAAAGCTCGTGCTGCAAAAGAAACCAAGGTGGTGCGATCATTTACCATACCGAATATCAACTTTGAATCCCAAAATTATTACGACATGATTGACTGGCAGGACAAAAAACTTGTATTAACGCCGCCTCCGCTATTGCGGCTGACAGAAACAAGCGAACTTGAAGACATGGTTTCCATGGGAAATTTGAAAATAATCGATTTCCCAAAGTTCCCATGTCACACGCAATCCGTGGAGAGGTGCGTCAAGCTGACGACTGAAGCTGCTGGTTCTGTGACTGGAAACAAAGCTAGGGAAGGCTTTATTTTTTCTAAAATAAATTCTAGAAAAATCATGCCCAAATTTAATTCTAAAAAAGATTTTAAGTAAGCCCATTATGATTAAAAAATGGCATGTTTTAGGTTTATTTTTGTAATTTTTTTTTATTATAATATGTAAAAAAAGTTGTTTTTTCTTGTAAATCATAATATTTTCTATTCTAGGATGTTACTTGTTGCTTCATAAAATGATTTATTACTTTGTTAGGGTGTCCTAAACTAGAAGATAAAAACGGCAATTTTCACAAACTTTAAGTCATTTGAGGAAGCCAAAAGTATATAAAAAACTAAATATTTTTTACATGTTTTGTCATTTTAGATCTAGAAGCAACTTTTGATAACTATTAGAAGTCAAAAAACAAGTTTTTTTTTTATCGCCATACTAAGTGACACACCCTAC
The DNA here is from genome assembly GCA_963691665.1 of Clepsis dumicolana. Taxonomy (NCBI): domain Eukaryota; kingdom Metazoa; phylum Arthropoda; class Insecta; order Lepidoptera; family Tortricidae; genus Clepsis; species Clepsis dumicolana. Next base: position 19,335,681 of record OY829507.1, on the reverse strand, counting down.
TCCATAGCATGTATTGGGCTGCTTTTTATAAACTCCCTACTACTCTTAAGGGTTGGTTTTGTAGTTTATCTAATTTATTAACTTTAGTCTTAGCAGTATTATCATACAGAAAGCATGCAAAGTCCAACCTACTTCGAATGATAGCCATATATAATCTCCTAAGATGGGCAGGATGGACTCCCCAAGACAACCCTGCTAAAACTTTAAACACATTTAAAAATTTGTGCGTTTTTTCCCGTAGTTCACTAATTTGTTTATTCCATCTCATAGATTGATCTAGCCACAGTCCTAAGTACTTTATTGTAGTAACGTTTTCTAGTGTTACGTTCTCTATGTTTATTTTAACCTGTTGTTGCGATCTACCTCTCGAGAACATACATAGTTTTAAAAACCTTGTTAAGCTGTCCAAAGCTTCTTGAAGAGTTAATGTCATAAACGTTACATTCTGGCCCGATACATAGAGAACAAAATCATCTGCATACTGTGAGATATAAACGTTAATAATTTTTTTACAAATATCACTGGTAACCATGTTGAATAAAATTGGTGACATTGGGTCACCCTGCGCAAGACCCATCCACGTCCATCTCATAATTTGGTTATTATTCCCCGATTCGATAATAGTAACATGTCTTTCCTTAAGAAATTCCCATATGTATTTGCACAAGGAAGACCCTACTCCCATTTCATCTAATTTAGATACTAACTTAACTACGTTAACATTATTATATGCGTTATCTATGTCAACAAAACATCCGAGCGTTTGTTGTTTTTCAGAAAAACCTATTTGTATCTGAGTTACTAGCCGAACTAAGTTATTTATACATGATTGATTTCTTCTAAATCCCACTGTGTTATTGGAAAACAAACAATTACTCTCAAAGTACCATTCGAGTCGTCTAGTTATAATATTATGTAAGGTTTTACAGAGACACGATATAAGTGAGATTGGTCTTAGAGATGAAAACAGAAGATAGTTAGGACATCAATGTGACTTGGCTGCGTCCCGAAGATATTCGTGTATGGTGTCCGGCTCTGTTACCGTTGTCCGCTGCGTACTAATTGTTATACAATTAACATAAATAATGTTTTATTTATTTGACATGATGACATGAAATGTATATTTCATCAATTTTTGTTATTTGACATTTGGAGACCAAATACATCTCCAGTTTATGTATATGTATTATTATACTTATTATTTGACCGTGGAGGCGTTTTACACTTCTGCTGATTTTAAATTTAGTTTAAATTGACCCTAGAGACTATACATCTCTAAGTCATTTAGATTAAGTATTATATTATAGTATTAATTCTGGGACCCTATACATCCATTTGTAATTTAAATTTTCACAGATATTTGACCTGGAGTCCCTACACTTGTTTCTAAAATGCGGTATTTTTTTTTCTCTCTTAATGACAGAGTGAGGTTTCTTTGTGTAATTTTTCTGTGGTTACGTATTGTAAGAGCTAATGTAACTTGTTCTTAGAAAAAATTACTTTGTGCCAAGTTTCTTGCGGCGCATTCTTCTTGGCAATCATGGTCTTTCCGAAAGCGCTGGTAGACTCAAAAAAAATGACGTGTAAAAGAGCATTCAACTGCCTATTTGCTGAATAAAATTTTGAATTTTGAATTGTAATATTTTCGTCCTGCAGTGTCAATGAAACGCGGGTTGGAAGCTGGCTGGTTTATTGTATATAATTAAAAGTCTACCCCACAATTTGGATATGCATACCCTACATTTTCTCCCCTTTAAGCATACAATAAGGCCTGGGCAATACCCAAACCAAGTACCATGATTGTCTTTTCTGTAGCCTAAAGTTAAAGACCGCTTCCTGTTAAGCAGGCTACATTTGGCCAGGCGTGGTACAACATACGATGCCGAGATAGACTTAACTAAGATATTGGCGATACCTACAGGGAAGACACCTAATCCAAACCTAGGTACCACCCACATATATTTACCTTATATATTTACCTTATATATTTACCTTATATATTTACCTTATATATTTACCTTATATATTTACCTTATATATTTACCTTATATATTTACCTTATATATTTACCTTATATATTTACCTCCCTGGTTTCGGTATTGAAATCACACGAATATCCCTCCACTGTTCAGGTATTTGGCCTTCTGCAATACATCTGTTAAACATGTCAACTAAGACCTGTTTTTTAGAAAAGTGGTAAATCATGGAATATATTTATTTTTTTTATTTGTCAAAATTTCTGTATGTTTCGCCCAGTCGGCACGTTTAAAATTTCGTTTTCGAGTTACTGTTTTAGAAAAGGATATTTCAGTGGATATAAAAACCATAAGATGATCACTACCCAAGTTTTCACTTGAAACACTCCAAGAGAATCTTAAAGCAATAACCGATGTTGCGAATGTGACGTCAGGTGAACTTTTCTGCCACCTGTTTAGCACCATCTTACACCTGGTCTCCTCGCCTGAGTTAAGAGAAACATAACTATATTCCGAAGAGGCATCATATAAATTCTATCATAACTCCTTCACTATATCCTCCATTCGTTTGTGGAACTCACTTCCTTTAGCTTTAAGGCAAGCGAAATCTCTGCATATTTTCAAAAATCTTCTTAAGGCTTACTACTTGTCACTAACTTAATAACTTGTTTCTGTCTTTGGTCCATCTCGATTCTTACTGTCTCTGTTATATCTAGTCCTTTGAAATGCTTTTCTCCTGTGGCCTTTTTGACGTTTTCACTCATGTTTTGTATAAGTAGTGTATGTATTGTATATGTAGGTATATGTTTATTTATGTAGTATATTTATCTGTAGTTATTAATTTAATTTAAGTTATTGTTAATTTTAAGTTTCTCCTTTCTGTTCATTTCTGCCACCTAATTTAGCTTCTTCATCTTGGTTTCTGTATTTTTGTTGTCTGTAAGAGATCGCTTTTAAGCGATAAGACCGCCTATTGTCTACCATACCTGTTTTCTGTAATCTTTTTGTACTATTTTTGTGGTTTTCAATAAAGAATATTTGTATTGTATTGTATTGCATATATTATATCAGCTATCAGCTGATTGCTGTGAAATGCGGTCAGTCTGCTCGCGCTCGCGCTCCCAACTGCCGTGATTATTGCTACCCGCGTTAACAACTGATTTGTCTTGGTAGTGAATTGGTGATGTAGGTTTCCTTGGTTTTGGTGGAAACAACTGTGAAAATAGGGGGGTGTATTTGTGGTGGTTTGATTCTTCTTGTTTTAGAGAGGCAAACCTGTTGTAGGTATTTGTTTGGGGTAATTCTTCGGACTGTTTATTATTATTTGGCACATAAAACAAAGGTTCCGGTCGTACATATATGTCGCAAGCAGTTCGATATGTACAATTGAACTCCGCCATAAGTTTTCTAAGCCGTCTCTCTTTCGCGTAAGCTGGGCATTCTCTGCTTAGAGACATATGATCGCCACTACAATTGACGCACTTAAACACTGTTATTTCACAGTTTTCATGAAAGCCGCTACATTTTGGACAAACTGCATTTTTTGAGGAGCATCTAGCGTTTGAATGGCCGAATTTCCAACATCGTGAGCACTGGGTCACAGGGAAGATGAAAGGTTCAACTTTAATGCGTAAACTATTTATATTAACGTACGCAGGAAGGTGAGATCCCGCAAAGGCCAAGCGAGCCGCCTCGCTCGGCTCCCAACCACCCTCATCGCCACGTCGATGTAGTCTTTTCACGGATAAGATTTGCACCTTATTTGAGGCCGTTATGGCGTTGAATGCTTCCTCGTTTGTCAATTCCAGGTCTACACCTTTAATAATGCCGTATGATATGTTCACTTCCAAGGCCCGTTGCACCCTCCTGTTCTCTGTTTTTGAATTCCTCGCAGTCGATGACTTTTCTGGCGTATTCCTCATCCGGTACTTCCAGCTTGAGCTTGTAAGGATTTATGTATTTAACTCTTGTGATATACGCCATTTCCAGGTTTGTAAATAATTTTGCCATTGCGAACTGTTTCGGCAATCTTTCCTTGCTTAAGATGATGAGTTCTATTTTAACTCGTTTCATTCTCTTTTTCCCCTGTATAGTCCACCCCTCTTCCTCTCCCTCTCCCTCTCCCTCTTCCTCTCCATCTCCCTCTTCCTCTTCCTCTTCCTCTTCCTCTTCCTCTTCTCTATCACGTTTAGCTGATTTATTAATTTGTTCAATTTCACTTCCATGTTGATCTTGCTTTATGTCCTCAGTCCAATCTGGTGATATGTAATCTCGCTGTTGTTGAAGCTGAGGGTGAAAATGGCGGCCAAATAAAAGAGAAAATAAGTAATTCGATTGTATTGTTACTTGTTCTACAGAGGGAAGTCAAAGAGGGTCTTACACTATGAGCTTAACCTTTTATAACCTATAAATGCGCCATCTATCGTTACTGACAAACATTACTTGATTAGAGATCTACTTGATAATTATGCTAAGTATTACAATGTAGTTAGTTACCTTAATATAAACATTAAAAGTGCACCGCTTGAGGCACAGATGGCGCTGTACCATGTTAATGTATTAACATATTTTGCCCCGCTTTGAAACACCTACTGACTATGAGTTTGAAATTTATAGGTAAAGGTAGGTATTTCTAAGAAAGTCACAGTTAGTGAAGACAATAACCTAAGTACCTATACGATTGAATGACTTACCAAGCATTTTAAAAAGGTTTAAGTACTAACTTAACTAGGTATTACTGGAATTAACTTTATTTGAATCTAACATGCTTATGACAAATTAAATATGTGCTTCGTATGTCATTCAATATTAACTTACAAAATTCCAGCAAGCTAAATACAACGTAGAATGAAAACAAACCTTTATTAGCCTAACCGGTAAGATTTTAACTCAGCAATTATCTTTAATTTATAATTTCTAGCAAAGGTAATTGCTTATGATTTTGCTTATGATGTTTATGATTTTTAACTAGGGACATGCTAGGTTTTAGATAACTACTAGGTAGGTATAAATATAACTAGGTAGGTAAGATCCTAATTACAGCACCCGTAGGTAAATATTATTAATTAGAAATACTTAATTACTTATACTATCGTATCTGACAATGGTAAAGGGCAAATGTTATTAAATGCGCGTTTGATGTCCCCCTTGGCGGTCCGGATGACCGCGACCCTGGCGACGCCGTCGCGGCCCGGCTGCGTCGCGCCGATCCTGCCCAGGCGCCACAGACACGGCGGCGCGCGCTCGTCCCGCACCAGGACGACCGCGCCCGCGGCGAGGCCCGGCTGCGTCGCGCCGACCCTGCCCAGGCGCCACAGACACGGCGGCGCGCGCTCGTCCCGCACCAGGACGACCGCGCCCGCGGCGAGGCCCGGCTGCGTCGCGACGACCCTGCCCAGGCGCCACAGACACGGCGGCGCGCGCTCGTCCCGCACCAGGACGACCGCGCCCGCGGCGAGGCCCGGCCCACGAGCGCTTCTCCACTTCGTCCGCTCCTGCAGCGTGGCGATGTAGTCTCGGGACCATCTTCTCCAGAAGTCCTGTGTGATTTGTTGAAGACGTTGGTATTGAGTTAATCTATTTTTTGGAACATCGGCGTAGTCTTGATCTGGTAAGGATATCGGCGTTCTTCCGATTAAAAAGTGAGCTGGCGTTAGGATAGGGAATTCGAATTCTGAGCTTGGTAGGGGCAAGGGACACAGAGGGCGTGAATTTAAGATAGCCTCTACTTGAACTAATATAGTTACAAATTCTTCATAGGTTAAAAGAGCCTGTGCTGTTACCCTTTTTAAATGATATTTACAATTACGTACTGTCGATTCCCACGCCCCCCCCATGTGGGGGGTGTATACAGGAATAAAGCTCCATTTTATCCCTTCGTTTGCACAATGAGATACTAGCTCACTCGAACTGTCGGTTAAGTACTGATATAATTCTTTCAATTCATTGTGAGCCCCGTGAAATGTAGTTGAATTGTCACTCACCAGCTGCTTTGGTTTACCTCTCCGCGCGGTGAATCTGCGCAGTGCTGCTATGAAGTTGGCTGATTCGAGCCCTGAAATTAATTCGAGATGAATTGCCTTTGTTACAAAACAGATAAATACCGCAATATAGCACTTATAGACCTTGTAGCCACGTCCTTTCCTATCCCTGATATTTATTGGTCCTGCATAATCCAAACCAGTGGTATGAAAGGGTGGTGCTGGGTTTACCCTTGATGCGGGTAAGTTCCCCATGATAGGGTTAGTAATCTTTGGCTTTGCCCTAAAACACGTAACACACTTATTTACTATTTTTCGGGCTAATATTTTACCTCTTGTGGGCCAGATGTGTTCACGAATCGAGGCGAGTAGCAACTGAGGGCCAGCGTGAAATAAACGTTTGTGTTCGTTATGCATCATGAGCTTTGTGAGTGCGTGTTCGTGGCTAAGTATGAATGGATGTTTTTTGTTGTGTGAATACTCGGAAAGACCAATACGTCCGCCTACACGAATAAGTCCTTCTTGTATAAAAGGATTTAATGACAATATTGGAGATTTGTTTGGTATATTTTTATTATCTCGCAATAAAGCATACTCTCGAGGAAATGATTCTATTTGCGCATACTTTATTAGTGTATGCAATGACGTAGACAATTCGTCTACTGACAGTGGACCTGTCAGTTTTTGTTCTGGATAAAGTGTATGTGTTTTGTTTTTTATGTTGTGTATGAAACGTAGTACGTAAGACAACACATTTTTTAATTTTGTCTCACTTGACCATCTGTGAAATAAATACTGCATCGTGTCATTGACCTGTGTGTTTGTAGTTGTGTTGCATACTATGGCAGTGTCTATCTCTGGGATTTTATTAAGATCTACTGGTTGGGTAGCACGCGTCGGCCACGTGTCACGTGACCGACCAAGCCATGCTGGCCCATGCCAGTACAACCTAGCGTCTGCCAGCTTGTCTGGCTCCACCCCTCGCGACAACAGATCAGCGGGATTGTCTTCTGAGCAAACCCAGTGCCAATCGTCTTTATTTGTTAATGATCGGATTTTTTCGACTCGGTTGTTTACAAAACAAGTGAGCTTTAGGTTATTATTTTTTATCCACCCTAAAGCAATACTTGAATCCGACCAGTATGTTATGCAGTCTATGTTGCATTTAATGGCTAGTTTAATTTTATTTGTATGCGCCGCGAGGAGTAGGGCTGCCAAAAGTTCTGACTTTGGTGTTGTTTGACCTTGAATTGGTAAAACCTTTGATTTGGAATATAATAGGTGAACTTGGATGTTCCCTATTTTGTCAAGCGATCGAATATAAATAGCAGCAGCATATGCTTTATTACTGCTATCTGCGAAACTGTGCATTTCAATTATTACCTGATTGCTAATAATTGTATGTCTTGGTATTCGTAAATGGTTTAAAGACTCGAGTTTGTTATAAAATTGATTCCATTCTAGAATAAGTTCTTGTGGCAACTCTGCGTCCCAGTCAGATTTGATTTTAAATAGCTTTTGAATAAATATTTTTGCAATTATTATCACAGCTCCTATCAAGCCCAGTGGGTCATAAATGGATGAAATTGCAGACAAAATTTTTCTTTTAGTGATCGGCTGCGAAATTCGAGGAATTTTTATTGTAAACAAAAGCTCATCGGAATCATTAGCCCATGCTAAGCCTAGTATTTTATGTGTGTCATCTCCGAACTCGGTCGGGGGTGTGTGTTCGAGTGTATGTGTTGTTTCACTTACTTTTTGTAGGATATAGCTGGAATTCGACTTCCACTTCCGGAGTTGAAAACCCGCTCCCCGCAGGATCGTAGCGACCTGTGAGGCTGTTTGAGCTACCTGTTCTTCTTCATCCCCTCCAGAAATGTAGTCGTCCATGTAGAATTGGTTGGTGATAGCATCCGCAGCGACTGGAAACGATCGTGCGCTGTCGTGAGCTAATTGTAACAAGCATCGTGTTGCTATGTGCGGCGCGGACTTTAGGCCAAAACTTAACGTTCTCAGAGTATAAACTTCAAGCTTTTGGTTCTCATTTTCCCGCCAAAATATGCATTGTAGGTATTGTTGACTTGGTGTCAAATATATGCATCTGTACATTTTTTCTATATCAGCGTTTACGACATACCTATACATTCGAAATCGTATAAGTATGTTAATAAGTTCATCTTGCTGTATTGAGCCCTTATACTGTATATTGTTTAGTGAAACGCCGTTATCCGTTTTACAAGACGCGTCGAATACGACCCTTACAGGGGTGGTGGGTGATTCTCGTATAACTGCTTGGTGAGGTAAAAAGTTGCAAGGTCCGTCATAACTGTCATTTAATTTAATCATGTGGCCGGCTTGCTCGAATTCTCTCATAAATTCTACGTATTTTTCTCGTAAATCAGGGTTCCGTATGAATTTTGATTCTAATGATTTGAACCTCCGGTACGCGATGTGTCTAGATTTACCTAGTTTGGTAATTGGTAGTTGTAACGGAAGTTCGACGACGAATTTACCTTCAGAGTTGCGCGTATAAGATTTTAAAAATATCTCTTCGCATTGTTTTTCATCATAAGGTAAATTGGGAGCAGAACCTTCCTCGATTTCCCAAAATTTTTGCAGTTGATTTTCAATCGAAACCTGACACTGAATTGATTGTTTTAATTTTTCAATATGTACGGAACCACTCACCACCCAACCGAGTCGCGTCCGCTGTAAGGTCGGTAATCCTTCGCCGAGTTTATGCTGGCCGATGCACAATAAGTTATAGAATTGCTCCGCACCTATTATTAGATCTACCTCTCCCGGAGTACAAAAACTGTCGTCAGCCAACTTAAACCGCGTCGGTATTTGTATTTGTTTGTTTGGAATGTTAATATTAGTATTGCAAATTGCGGGCACAATAAAGCAAGATAGTTTGGTAGTGTAGGTATTATCCAACGAGTTTAAAGTTAAATCGCAATAACTTTGAACATTCGTTACCTGGTTATTGAATCCTAATACCTGCAAGTTATGTTGCTTTTTATTAAGTTGCAACTTGGAAAATGCACTTTCGGTTATGAAGTTAGACTGAGACCCCGAGTCTAGCAGGGCTCTCAATTTTTGAGGTTCCCCGTGCTTGTCTAAGACGAGAACAACGGCTGTTGAAAGAATAACTGCTTGGTTAATAACACTCGGATGTGTTTGCTTGTTAATTTGCGAGTTATTCATTAATGTAGTATTCGCTACTTGGTTAGTGTTTACTTGTTCGTTGGAAAAAGTTGTTATTGGTGTGTTATTAATTGGTTGATTAGTACTATTTATGTTTGTTTTGTGTAGCAATGTGTGGTGCTTGCCCTTGCATGTACGACACGTACTGGCCCTGCAGTTAGCCAGAATGTGTGTTTTGGATAAACAATTAAAGCATAAACGTAATTTATTTACGGCTTGAATTCTGGCACTTACACTCAATGCTAGGAATTTCGGACATTGGTTTAGGTAATGTTTACTAGAACAATGAGGACACTGGTTTGGCTTATACGATTGGTTAGGTATTACCTTGGTAGGTCCGGACGTGGTTACCATGGCCTTCTTGGAGGCGGTTCCCTCGCCCAAGTGCTCAGCTGAACCCGTTGCTTCGAGCAGGTCAGCGCGGTTCTTCAAAAACTGACGAAATTCCTGTAAGGAAGGCAATTTTCTCGAATCAATTTTCTCTTCCCATTTGGATTTTAATTGGGGATCTAATTTTTTCACTAAAAAATATACGATCACGAGATCCCAATTATCGACTGGTACCTCTAAAGAATGTAGGGTTCTTACATGTTTTGAGATATTATCACTGAGGTTCCTGAGACACAAAGCAGTTGTTGGAACCGATTCAATTTCGAACAGAGCTCGCATGTGGTTGAAAACTAGGAGGCGCGGGTCGCTGTTCATGGGCATCTATACCGTCTGTCATTTTTTTTTCTTCCAACCCATTGTCATTTTCCATGAGGCGTAATAGAAACAATTACCTGCAATGCAGGCACTATGCGCCGTACAATTACCCACTAAGCACAATGCTCGACTGTCGCGTGCGATTAACACGAGTGCCGCGCTAAGACCGTACTCAGGTTTCGAATATTTGGTCGCGGTCGGGCCTCTGTTCCTGTTTCCAGTGGCTTGGATTCATAAAACCCATTTTCCCAAAACGTGATCTTTCCCTAAAGCTGTTCTTGTTTAGAATGGTCACTTTCTCAGAAGGTGCACTGTCTCAAAAACTGCACTTCCCAATTATACATACAATACAATACAATACAATAACTCTTTATTGAACACCACATAACAGGCAAAACAAGAAATAAGGCACAAAGAAAATACAATGTACATTTAGACATACACATATATATATTGTTCAGTTTCCCAGAAGGTACACTTTTATAAAAAGCGCCGTTTCAAATCTGTCATCCGCAATCATCGAAATTGGAAAACGAGGTAGCCATCCTTAATTTTGGGAAAAGTACTTTTTGGGAACATGCACTTACTGGGAAAATGCCCTACTTGGGCAATGTGTACGTGTTTTGCAGAAAGTACACTTTTAGAGAAAGTGCTCATTTTGGGAAAGTGGGTTTTACGTTTTACGTTTGGAGTTTCATTTTTTAAAGAAGTGGTTATGGACATATGAAGTCTTTTTACGATTGTAACTCTTTTTTTTTATGTGTCGTTTTTGTCTTAAAGGCGCGATAGGTATTATAGATAATAAAAGCGTGGTCCCAAACTCACCTCAACCGACAATAAATAAACTTTCAGCCATCCAGTAACTTACGAAGAGCACTCAAAACCGCAATTTTTCCACCCACATTAAGAATATTTACAGCGTCACGGAAGAACATTCGCGAAGTTTGGGCAGCCTTGGAGCATTTAATCCGGGAGGCGTCTTGCGCGCTAAATCGATATCAGAAAATCTTAATTAGATCTCACCTTTAACTGTCTATTATGCGAATTAATTATCATCATCATCAGCCTATTCTAGTCCACTGCTGGACATAGGCCTCATCCAGCATCTGCCTGCAGTCTTTCGCAGATCGTCATTCCACCTGGCCAGAGGGCGTCCTACACTACGTTTGCCGAGTCGCGGTCTCCACTCAAGAACACTGCCACTTCAGCTTGCTAATTCTTTGAGCTATGCTATGCGAATTAATAAAACGTGAGTAATTTGGTATTTTACATTAACCACAAGAAAATCTGTTACTTTCTTTATCTAGGTCAATAGATAGATGTAGCGTACCTACACATATGATATTTTTACTATCTGTTTCTCGAACACTTCCTACCATCGATATATAAAACATTAAAGATAGGCCACGCACCTGTTCAGTGCTCACAAATGCGGCCTTCACTCATTAGCTGTCATGAGACTGACGTATATGTCAGACATCAAGGGATACTAAGTCACCGAATCACCTAATCACCTATAATTACTTGTCCGCGCGCGGTGAAGCATAGGAGTATCTGTCTATTTTTGTATATCAATACTTCACTACATAATTCACTCGCAAACATCGACTTACTACCACCACAGACTTTGGGTCTAGTGCAAAATTCACGAAAAATACGTCCCCGCACAACACGGCATTTTTCGATGACAGCCATACGTCATAGCGCTGTCGTTCGACCAAAAAACTGAGTGACGCTCAATTAGTGCTATTTTTTGCAAATTAGTGGTGTTTTGGTTCGGACGTTTTCACGCGCTAACCCGAACTCCATGGTGTTATTAAGTCAATGTGCGCAAACAACGATATTGTCAAACACTAATTTGAGCATCACACTCACACAAATAGTTAACGCTTATACGGTCAAGTCAACCGTATTTGATGTTTTCATAAAGTATGGATGAATGGGCTCGTAGAGAGTTCAAAATGTGTCAGCGTATAGTAAGTAAGTAAACACTTTATTGTACTAAAAAAACAGGATACAAACACAATTTACAAAAAAAAAACAAATTAAAGTACAAAGGCGGGCTTATCCCTATAAGGGATCTCTACCAGCCAACCTTAGAGCGGTGGAGAGGACTAGCTTACTAGGGATATAGTGTATAGTGTAGCGGTGGTGGGGATAGTTGGATCAATGTGTCTCTGTGAAGTTAGCATATCAAGTGCCAGCATATCACAAAAAAATAGGAGTTCTGTTCGCATGCAGCATAGTTCTATAGTTCCTGATACTTTTTAGAAATAGTTCTGGCTATTTTCCTTGAAATTTTTAATTTTCAATTTTTGACATAATGATATGCTAACTTCCAAGTAAAAATCCCAGCATATCAAAAATTAAACCGAGTTCTCTTCGCATGCAGCATAGTTCTATAGTTCCTCATACTTTTTAGAAATAGTTCTGGCGATTTTCCTTAAAATTTTTAATTTTAAATTTTTGACATAATGATATGCTAACTTCCAAGTCAAAATCCCAGCATATCAAAAAATAAGTTGAGTACGGTTCGCATGCAGCATAGTTCTATAGTTTCTGATACTTTTTAGAAATAGTTCTGGCGATTTTCCTTGATTTTTTTTTATTTCTGTTTTTGACATAATGATATGCTAACTTCCGTGATGATATGCTGTGCCACCAGGGTGAGTTCCAAGCTCGCTTTTGGTCTCAAACGATAGATATGGTGTTCTGGTCAATAGTTCTAAGGAGTTCTGGCTTCCTAGTAGCTTAGGAAAAAAATATTTTTTTTTTTATCAATAATGATATGCTAACTTCCGTGATGATATGTTGTGCCACCAGGGTGAGTTCCAAGCTCGCTTTTGGTCTCAAACGATAGATATGGTGTTCTAGTCAACAGTTCTAAGGAGTTCTGGCTTCCTAGTAGCTTAGGAAAAAAAATTTTTTTTATTATCGATAATGATATGCTAACTTCCGTGATGATATGCTGTGCCACCAGAGTGAGTTCCAAGCTCGCTTTTGATCTCAAACGATAGATATGGTGTTCCAGTCAATAGTTCTAAGGAGTTCTGGCTTCCTAATAGCTTAGGAAATAACAAGTTTTTTTTTATCAGTAATGATATGCTAACTTCCGTGATGATATGCTGTGCCACCAGGGTGAGTTCCAAGCTCGCTTTTGGTCTCAAACGATAGATATGGTGTTCTAGTCAATAGTTCTAAGGAATTCTGGCTTCCTAGTAGCTTAGGAAAAAAAAATTGTTTTTATCAATAATGATATGCTAACTTCCGTGATGATATGCTGTGCCACCAGGGTGAGTTCCAAGCTCGCTTTTGGTCTCAAACGATAGATATGGTGTTCTAGTCAATAGTTCTAAGGAGTTCTGGCTTCCTAGTAATTAAGGAAAAAAAAATTTTTTTTTTAATCAATAATGATATGCTAACTTCCGTGATGATATGCTGTGCCACCAGGGTGAGTTCCAAGCTCGCTTTTGGTCTCAAACGATAGATATGGTCTTCTAGTCAATAGTTCTAAGGAGTTCTGGCTTCCTAGTAGCTTAGGAAAATAACAAGTTTTTTTTTATCAGTAATGATATGCTAACTTCCGTGATGATATGCTGTGCCACCAGGGTGAGTTCCAAGCTCGCTTTTGGTCTCGGACTGGAGTGGTCGACTACGACGAGAAAAAGAGCCATTACGTCGCATACGCGCTATCTGGGGAGTTTTGGTTCAAGTATGACGATCTAATCAAAAAACGAGCCACAGCAAACTCCCAGACAAAAATACACCCACATGTTATTATTTACACAATTTGTAATGTCGAATAATAGTATTTTATACAACCGTTACATTACATAATGACGGTTCTTAAAGTCGAGCGAGGTACTAGATTTTATGACCTAATGGGAAATGGTAAAATTTTTTACACTTTCCGATTTTTTTTTAATTGATAGAAATAAGGTTCCTAATCAAGAGAAAAGAATATTAGATTTTTCTGTGGTACCTATCAATTAATTTTAGAAATTTAAATTATAGGGAAGAATATGTTTTGTTTTTATTGTTGGATGATTGTGTTTTTAAATGCTTATAGATATTCAAGTTCAAGGAGAACATAAAATTTAAGTAGTTGTGGTTTATTATTTCAGTTTGTTAGAAATTATCTCAATTACAAGTACGTACAAGTAACTAGTAAGTACCTAAATAATATTGATAATTGCTGTGATATTTCTATTGGTAGAGAGTCAAAAGTTCCTAAGAAATCTAGTTTTAAGTTAAGTTTTGTCAAAGCTAGTTTAAGCAAAAAATATAAGTACCTATTCAATTTAGAAAAGCATAAAATTAATATTACTTACCTGTGATTGATAAAGTAAAGTATATCTATGTTTTAATAGAAAATAAACAAAAATCTGCTCATACAACATTGCCTAGGTTTACATTTCTGTTTTATTAACTAACTAACTCTGTAATGTGATTTCTGTACTTTTTCCGTTTTTATTGTGATCGTCATGTTTTTTCTCATAATATTATTATAAAACAATTGTTTTTATTACAAATTTTCTTTATTTTTAATACCTTATCTTATCTTAATTCTAGGAGTCCTTACTGATATACTTCGACCGAACAGGGATCTTTTGTGTATTCCCCCTCCTTCGCAGTTATTCCAACGCTTTTACCACTTCATTCATGAATTGAATGATGTGTCGCAGTGGCAGTGCCTTGAAATCTCCTGATTTGGGGTATCCAATATACATCACCGAAGGGATTCGTTCTTGTTCTGGCGAGGGCGTCCGTTGTTTCGGTCTCCTCACCACATCCTCTACAATCTTCATTGTCTTGTAGTCCCATCTTCATGGGCGTAACAAGAGGGGGGGCTGTTGCCCTCTCCTTGACCTCTTGATCTTACACTCAAACTTCAATTTTTTTTATATTTTTTACTTCACCAGCTCGGAGGCTTTCTTTGTCATTTGAAATCTTAGCGCAAAAGTGATTTTCCGTAGAAAAAGTACTTGAAATTCGACCGTGAAGATCTTCTACTATCACGGGCTTAAGAAATTTTTGATTAGCCCCTGGGCTAAAGGCTGATTAATTTGCTCCCAAAAGTGCCCCCAACAAGACGAGCAAAATAAAGAGACACGGCCGCACCATCCTTTTCTCGAAGCCATTCGGCCATTTTCAACATCCTGTAATTTTGTGCTGGCTAAAGCTAGAACCCTGGTTTTTCAGTAACCTATAAGGCACAATATGTATTAGATATATTCTCAATAATTGTATTTGTACTAGGAAGCCAGAACTCCTTAGAACTATTGACTAGAACACCATATCTATCGTTTGAGACCAAAAGCGAGCTTGGAACTCACCCTGGTGGCACAGCATATCATCACGGAAGTTAGCATATCATTATCGATAATAAAAAAAAATTTTTTTCCTAAGCTACTAGGAAGCCAGAACTCCTTAGAACTGTTGACTAGAACACCATATCTATCGTTTGAGACCAAAAGCGAGCTTGGAACTCACCCTGGTGGCACAGCATATCATCACGGAAGTTAGCATATCATTACTGATAAAAAAAAACTTGTTTTTTTCCTAAGCTACTAGGAAGCCAGAACTCCTTAGAACTATTGACCAGAACACCATATCTATCGTTTGAGACCAAAAGCGAGCTTGGAACTCACCCTGGTGGCACAGCATATCATCACGGAAGTTAGCATATCATTATTGATAAAAAAAATTTTTTTTTTTCCTAAACTGCTAGGAAGCCAGAACTCCTTAGAACTATTGACTAGAACACCATATCTATCGTTTGAGACCAAAAGCGAGCTTGGAACTCACCCTGGTGGCACAGCATATCATCACGGAAGTTAGCATATCATTATTGATAAAAAAAAAATTATTTTTTTCCTAAGCTACTAGGAAGCCAGAACTCCTTAGAACTATTGACTAGAACACCATATCTATCGTTTGAGACCAAAAGCGAGCGTGGAACTCACCCTGGTGGCACAGCATATCATCACGGAAGTTAGCATATCATTATGTCAAAAACAGAAATAAAAAAAAATCAAGGAAAATCGCCAGAACTATTTCTAAAAAGTATCAGAAACTATAGAACTATGCTGCATGCGAACCGTACTCAACTTATTTTTTGATATGCTGGCATTTTGACTTGGAAGTTAGCATATCATTATGTCAAAAATTTAAAATTAAAAATTTTAAGGAAAATCGCCAGAACTATTTCTAAAAAGTATGAGGAACTATAGAACTATGCTGCATGCGAAGAGAACTCGGTTTAATTTTTGATATGCTGGGATTTTTACTTGGAAGTTAGCATATCATTATGTCAAAAATTGAAAATTAAAAATTTCAAGGAAAATAGCCAGAACTATTTCTAAAAAGTATCAGGAACTATAGAACTATGCTGCATGCGAACAGAACTCCTATTTTTTTGTGATATGCTGGCACTTGATATGCTAACTTCACAGAGACGATCAATGTGACATTTCTCGAGTCGTGCTGCATGAAAGCATACATTTATCGCATAGACGTAGCTGTCTTATACGTGTGGTTGGTAAGCAAATTAATTGTAGTTAGTTCGTTTCTAATAAGGACAAATTTATCATAAAGTGGCCAAAGCCTCCTATATCTTTTGTACATATTTTTTTACAAATAAATAAATAAATTGATAGATGACGACCGGATGGCCCAGTGGTTAGAGACCCTGACTATGAAGCTTGAGGTCCCGGGTTCGATCCCCAGCCGGGGCAGATGTTTGTATGGTGAATACGAATGTTTGTTCTCGGGTCTTGGATGTTTAATATGTATATAAGTATGTTTATCCGTTGTCTAGTACCCATAGTACAGGCTTTGCCTAGTTTGGGACTAGGTCGATTGGGGTCAATCGGCCCATGATATTTATTATTTATTATCATATTATTTGTTTATTGGATAGGCCCTGGGTATGACAGCTGATGTACTTTCGGCTGAAGTTGCAATTATAATATGAAGTTACAATTTAAAAGCGGAAGCTTCTCTCATTCTGTCACCTTATTGTTACTAAAGATACTTTCGCTTGTAAATTGTAACTTGTAGCTTTATAAAACACGGCCGGTCGTTGGCTACTCCTGTGGTTTCGTGCTCTTAGGGTACAAGATGGACTGGGCCCGGTAATGGCCACTGATTTACAGGCTGGCGTGCTGTGGTGAGGGAAAGGTAACTTTACCCTGTAGTTGCCTGGTAACCTAGTTATTTGGATGCGAGATTGCTATTGTTGTCATGAAGGGGGTCGCGAATAGTTTTTTCAGAATACTACCCCTATTACTTTTTTTTCAGTCGTCTATACTGTGCCCCACTGCTGGGCAAAGGCCCTTTCTCCTTCCACATGTCTCTGGTTTCGGTCAAATCTCGCCAGTCCGGCCAAAAACGCTCCAGATCGTCCCGCCATCTCTTTCTTGGTCTGTGTCTGCTCCGATATCCACCGCATGGGAGCCAGTCGGTAGTGATTCTGGTCCAGCGATCCGGATGCATACTAATAATTACTAATATTCAGCTTTCTGTCCGTCCGTTACAGGCTTAGCTAAAGATAGGGTCCCGTTGGTCAAGTTGAACTTTACGCACTTAAAACTTTAGCGAATTTTTTTTTATGACATTTGGAACAGCGTCTACTAAATTTAATTATGAATTTTCTTTGATGGCGATACTATACCGTTATGTTACTATTACGTAGGATTCGAATGTTCGCACTCGAGGTACTGTCCATTCAGTGTACCTATAGAGTAGATGGATAGGCGAACAGATGGACCGAGTTGCATCATAAGGGTTCTTGTTACCATTTTGATTCGGAGCCCTAAAAAAGAAGAAACGTCACTTTATCCTCTCGAACGGCGTACTTATAGATCTAGCCCGCTAACTCCGCAATTTTTATTAGTTTGAATGACAAAATTCTTGTTCCAGCAAGAATTAGCTCTGTCACTAACTTCAATTATTGTTTCAATTTTCTTTGTCTCGCGTTTCCCGGCGAGTTTAAAAGTTGAAATAGGAGTTTCTGCGCACGGCAGTATTACGCGACGGTTTTATATAAAGCGGGATACTTGCGTGGGGTGTGGAAGTTCATAAAATTTGATTATGGGCAAAATCAATGACTTTCCTTATATAAAGACATTGCATCACTTCGCTAACGGCGGGACACAGCACGTATGCTTAGGAGCAATCTAAGCACACTTGCTTGACAGTCACAAGACAGTTGAGCCGCAACAATGCTAAAGTGTGCTTGAAAAAAAGTGTTGGAATAATACACTCACGGCATAAGAAAAATGTGGTGCACAATATTATTAAAACTGTTTACAAAAGCGCGAAAATGTTAAATTAACTACTGAATGTTAAATTAGGTAGGTACTGAAAGAGTTACAATTGCATCATTTCGGATTCTTTTAATCGAAAGCCAGTTCAATCGAGATGGTTCTAGCTAATTTTCATCAACACCGAAGTAACCGTTTTTGAGATATTGAAATGAAAACGTTTTCAGCTTTTTTTAGTCCAAAAACTAAGTAAATTTATAACACTATTCCGTTTTAAATTAACTCTCAATGTTTGCCCCCAAATAATTTACATGCAAGTACCCAATTCAATGAAAACCAATTTGCCTCAGTATGAGAGTATTTTGTTTTTAAATCGCAGTGTTCGCGCGCAGGCTTATTCTTTGTCCTGCAAAAAATGCATTTTAATTATTTTTTTGCAAGTAGTTAGTTTTGGCATGTCATTTAAAAGGTACGTCATAGTTGACAAGTTACAAATACAAATACAAATACAAAAATCTTTATTTGTTCAACATAGGTTAGTACAAAGATCTTAAATGCTGAAGTGTCGCTATGTTGCGCCGCAAGGCATACATTAGTCGTGATGCATGCACACACACATGTTCACGATAATAGATGCTTAATTACAGTCGGTTAGAAATTCATTTATCGAATAATAAGCTTTTGACACTAGAAAGTTACATAAAGTTTTTTTGAATTTAGTCATATTATCTATATTTATTATATTTTCCGGTATCTTGTTATAAATTAACAGTTGACAGTGTGGACTGGCGATGGACGTTGTACCTATGTGTCAGAGTCAATTAATTTAGTCTGATATATAATGTCATCATCATCATCATCAGCCTATTGACGTCCCACTGCTGGGCACAGGCCTCCTCTCAGAATGAGAGGGCTTGGGCTATAGTTCCCACGCGGGCCCAGTGCGGATTGGGAACTTCCCACACACTATTGAATTGCTTCGCAGGAGTGTGCTGGTTTCCTCACGATGTTTGCCGTCACCGAAAAGCTCATGATAAATTACAAATGTAATTTCGCACATAAATTCCGAAAAACTCAGAGGTGCGAGCCGGGGTTTGAACTCGCGACCCTCTGCTTGAGAGGCGATAGGTCAAACCTAGTGGTTTGACCTATCGCCTCTCAAGCAGAGAGCCTAGCCTAGTGGCTAGCACGGCTATTATAGTATGTAGTATGTAGCTTTTTTTTTAACCGACTTCAAAAAAGGAGGAGGTTCTACGTTTGTAATGGTTATTTTTTGAAAGACACATTATCGGTGTTTATTTCAAGTACTCGAACAGAATTGTTGATTGTTATTGTATTTAGTCTATAGAAGCAGTGTTGCTAGTTGACATTAAAGCAGCCAAATAGCTGTCAGGAAGTAAGTATTATAATTAAAATATTTTCGAAATAATTTAGATTTCCTCCTTTTATCGCCCAATCGTCTTCTTTTGAAAAGTTTTTGCTATTTTGGCTATTCCTCCACTTATCTTGTGACATTTCATGGACCTGTCAAACTCAATTGTTTCGGGTGGCAACTTTGGTCAGCCATTGTTTTTTATTCTTACTATTTGGCGAGTGCAGTGGAGTTCAGTCTAATCGAGGAAAATCTTTTGTGCATAATTTGACAATTAATTTGGTGGCCTAACCTACAAATCCGGTGAGGTGTGCTGCTGGTACCTTCGTTTGTCCGTCTCTGTACCAACTTAAATCGAGGGATTCGTTCCCCTGCATCCGAGCGCACCGAAGTCTGAGTGGCCAGAGTGTCCCAGCTTTCCCTGGAGTTGACATTTGTCACTTTCTCAAGCAGGACAATTATCCTCCGAAAGGAGGTGTTTGGTACACCCCAGTAAGCTCGCCTGGTCACCCCAGACGTGCTCTGCCCTTCAGGCCTTCACCGCGGTCCGATCTCAGCGTTGACGCCGGCTACCAGCAGCCCCAGACATCCAGGGAGCTCCGCTGCCAACAGCTGAGTCGAACCCAACTTACTCAATTTTGTGTTCCCTTCTTCAGGCGTTATCGATCAAAGCGTTTAGATAGAACCCTTGACTTAAAACATTATAAAATATTTGAAATACCATACATATCCTCTCAACCCTATATACCGAACCCGTTGGGCCTGATGTAAGCTGTATATACTTGCATTTTTGAATACAGTAGTTTACATTTTACGTTCCACTGCATGTATTTTTTTTTTTTTATGTATGTTCATCGATTACTCCGTCACTTGTAGACCGATTTTCAAAATTCTTTTTTTTTCTAATTCTCATGCTCTTTGAGTGCATGAGCGCAAGCGGAAACCATCATTATCATGTCAGCCGAAAGACGTCGGCCTCCCCCGCGGCTCCCCACTCAAACCAGTCTTGTGTTTTCCGCATCCACCGCGGTCCCGCGATCTTCACCAGGCCGTCGCTCCGTCTTGTTCGAGGCCTACCGACAGCTCGTCTCCCGGTCCGTGGACGCCATTCGAGAGCCTTCTGACCCCATCGGCCATCAGTCTTGCGAGCACTCCAAGCAAGCGCAGCTGCAACTCCTGCAAGCGTAACTGGCAAAATAATTTTTACTCCCAAAGCCACATAGTACATAGTACAGCCAAAGCTGTGATCGATGGGCGAGTTTTACCGCAGTTTTACGGGCTTGCCGGTATAGAGCAAGGCAGCCAGACGTACGGTAATTATTACTCTCGCCCGTGTTCGTTTTTTAACCCCCGACAAAAAAGAGGTTATAAGTTTGACATGTGTATCTGTGTCTGTGTATCTGTGTCTGTGTGTCTGTGTATCTGTGTATCTGTCTGGGGCATCGTAGCTCGCAAGCGGATGGACCGATTTCGATGCGTTTTTTTTTGTTCGAAAGCTAGTTTAATCGAGATGGTTCATAGCTAAGTTTCATTAAAATCGGTTTACCGGTTTTTGAAATATTGAACTTTGAAATGACAATGTCGGGGGTTTTTCAACTTTTCTAAGTTGGTTAGGTTATGGATTCTAAACATCTCGTTCAATTATTTGAAAGAAAGGTTCAACATTTGTTTCCAATAGGAGAGGGCACTAGAAGGAGAAGTTTCTTTTCAATATCAAGTCGTTACCACATTTTTTTTCTACGACGAGGAAGGCAAACGAGCAAGTGGGTCACCTGATGGTAAGTGATCACCACTGCCCATAGACACCCGCAACCCCGGAGGGTTCGCAGATGCGTTGCCAACCTAGAGAGCTAAGATGAAATGCCTCTTGTGCACGTAATTACACCGGCTGTCTTACTCTCCACACCGAAATACAACAGTGCAAACACTTACCACGCGAGTAACGGCAATTCTGCCAACATTTAAATTATAAGTATTTCCCTTCGAAGTTGTTTTAAGTGGCCAATGTCACCTCACAGAACTCGTTAAAAAACCCCGAACGACCTACGCAGAACACTAAATCTTTTTATACCCTAACTTTTACACTTTGCAACAGCTTCTCGGCTTTGTAACTTCTAACTAGATGTTTACATTAGTTCAGGTTTGACAACGGGACAGACGGAATAGTTGTTGTGTGTTCATGGTAGTGATGGGCTGGGAAGTCCATTCATGATAAAGTTTTATGATAATATCTGTGGCTCCAGTGAAAAGGGGTACAAGTCTGATTTTGGCCAAATAGAGTTATATATACAAAAAAGATCAGAAAAAAATAACGCATCGATTGGTGTAAACGGATCTAAGATATCTTTTAAAACAACGGAGTTTCCTTGTGAATAAGGGTACAACTAAGGCAAAAAAATTGGCATCAGAGAGTTCACGTCAAGTTGTATTTTTATTAACAAAAGTTTTGTTTGTGTTTTATGATCCAAATTAAGTTGTACGCGCAAATTTTTCATATTATGTGTGTAAAAAAATCTAAGTACACTTGAACCCCTAAGACAAAAACAAATTTGTGTAGTTTACATTGATACATGTTGACTTGAATCTCTTTACACAAAAAAAAACAATAAAACGTGAGATTAAATCGAGTTGCAACTGTATTCACAATTAAATTTAACAGTTTACATGAAAAAGGATGCAAGTCGTAACGGTCGGACGTAACGGGGGAATGAGCGGGTAGGTGGGGGCCACGGCGCCCGCGCAGGGGCCACAATCGTGTGCGCTAACTTGTACGAGGAGAACGCTATTAAGTTACATCCTTTTACACCAATTTTATTTTTAAACAGAATATTCCACATCTATTCAATTTAAGGGTATTAATTAAGATGTATCCGTTGATACTAAGGTTATACCTAGTAGCCTACTTAATAATCTATAACTAACTTAGAAAAGTTGAAAAACCTCCGTTATTTTAATTTCAAGGTTCAATATATCAAAAACGGCTAAACAGATTTTTACAAAACTTAAGTAAGAACCTGCTTTCAAATAAATTTCATCCAAATCGGCTACGGTACCAGACGTACAAACACACATAACTGTCAAACTTATAACACCCATATTTTTCTATCGGGGGTAAAAATAAAGTGATAGATAAGTATTAGCTTCTTTTTAGAAGTGTAAGTGGGAAACGAATCTATTTAATGATCAATCTTGTAGAGAGAAATAATGTCAATATTGCCGCCCACTCTCTCGAAGAAGTGGAGTATTGTCTAACGCAGTGGTCCCGAACCTGGGGATAATCACCCCAAAGGCGTAAAACTGTGTTTTTTAAGGGGTAATGAACAAGATATCATCAAACAATATGGGGACGTGACGCGTATGAGGGAGTCACACTGTTCTCGCTTTAAAGTGGTTGTCGGCAAAATTATTGCAGTTTCTGGTGCTAAAGGTGGAAAAAAGGTTAGAAACCACTGGACTAACGCACTCGGCTTCGCGTTGCCATTTGCTATCTTTTTCTCGCACAATCTTGTAGCGTTTCACAGTTAAAGATAGCGGATGCCAAAGTGAAACTGAGCGCGTCGTTAGACAGCAAGCCCTCTAGTTGCTCAACAAATGGCAATTTTGAATTAACTGATATGACAATAAGTAAGTCCTCGACCTTAAAATGAGATGGAAGGAGGAATGGCGGTCAGGCCCTCTTAAAGCTTCCCTATCAGACTTATGAGCCCTCTCAAAAACTCTGGGGGTTTCCCGGTACCTAGGCGAGAATGGTGCCAGCTGAATAGGCTGCGCACTGAGCACGGACTCTGCGGCAAATATGTTCAAGAGTGGCTGGCGAGGCTCACCGGCATGCGATTGTGGTGCACCTCCTCGTCAGTCAGTCCACCACCTCATCCATAACTGCCCTAAAAAGGTAATACACTGGAGGCACCCTGAATCTGTTCTCTCCTGATGCGTACGCAGCCCAATGGGTGAAGAGCTTAGTTATTCGTTTATAGTATAAGTTAATAAGACAAGAAAGTGACTCTGTAAATTGCCATACTATTAAATAAACAATAGTATGTTCCTCTCAAAATAATAAAGAGGAGATGTGGTCTTCTGAATCTTCCAATTTACCATGGAAAACAGTCTAGGTTTAGGAGAAATGAGGGTTATGTAGACTGAATGAATCAAACAAAAACAAAACATTCACACTCAAACCAATCTTATGACACCCTTCTTTTTGCGTCAGGGGTTAAAAAATACAAAAAAATAGTTGTGGTTGAGAAATCTTAAGTTCTGATTTGAAAGAAATTGCTTTATCTTTTCAAGAGATTTTTCATTTTTATAACGTCTTTTGAATAGATGCTTAATTGTTTAAAATGAGGCATTTTAAGTTTTGTTTAAAAAACCGTTCTTTATGTTTGCATGAAAGTTTTACATTGTATTTTCAATGTCAATTGAATAGATTATGTAAATACGTTCTCATGTTTTCTATTTACTCAACTTGGATACAAGTACCTTTTGAATTTTCTAATATTATTAAGTCTACTTGTATCTAACTAACACACTTTTTTTTCGTGCAAAAGGTTACATGTCTGTTTTTTCAGCAAATAAGTCCAACAAATTAAATAAATGAAAAGATACCAGCCGTTTCGACACCACTAGTTACTAAATAACAAATATATTTACATAATAAAAGCAATTTACAATGACATTAAATCTAAGCTTAAACTAAATAAACTACAACTTAAAACTAAATTAAATCTAAATAAGGCCCCCGTGGCATAGTGCCCAAAAGGCTGGCAGCGTTGCCTCGCTGAATAGCGATGCTGATTCTTTGAGAGAGAAAACTGCCAGCCCTTAGGTCACAAGTTGCATCAACTAAGCGCTTTTGTAAATAGTCTAAATAGTCTCATATGCTTAATATTATACATGTAGTATGAAAATCATTCCGGATGCGTATCTTTTTTCACGTCTTATAAAATTACGAAAAATTTGTGAATAACGATATATGTAACCACTTGATTTTTTTTACACTTATTTTCATACTTTTACCATGGATCTAGAGCAAAAATAACATTCCCATTAGAAAGAGCGTAATTAATTTAGTCCTACGGCATACCACACTTATTAGTTTACGTATATACACGAGTGTAATGAGCGTAAGTTTGAATCATCTCGAGCGTCAACTGTTTTTTGCGTCTCCTGTAAAGTTGGGTTGTTCGACATGTAAGGGGTACATGGGTTCACTGGAGCCACAGATATTTTGTACCTAAGTATTTCTATTTTTGTAAGTGTATTTTTTAACTAAAAAAGAGGGATAAGTTATATTAAGTTTGATCGCTGTGTGTGTTTCTGTCTGTGGCACCATAGCTCTGAAACGGGTCAACCGATTTGGATGCGATTTTTTTATTTGAAATTAGGTTTTCTAGCGGTGATTTTTAGCAACCTTTCACAGAAATCGGTTCTGCCGGTTTTTTAAATTTTGACCTTTTCTTAGTTGTTTAAGATTGAAGTTGAAATTATTGAGTTGAGTATCCAACGTTACGCTTATTAAGATTATGCGAAGTAATTGTTATGCTTTTTAAAATTAGGGGAACATTAATTCTATGTGTTTTAATATAGGCCCCCGTAATGATCCACAAATAAATCTTGCAACGCGATAGCTCGCATTCTAAGTAGAGTTAACGTGTACATTATAATCACGAGTTACTTGATACAATATCTTGCTCCCCCACTCTAATCTGAAGGGGTTTTTGTCGGTCCGTATTGTATAATTGGGTGTTTTCCTGGCGGCTGGACGCCTGCCAACTGCTGGTTAATGGATTCAAATCCGGCGGTACATTTCAAGCATAATTTATGGTAAAATAGAAATTATGTTGAGAAAAAAAAGGGTGCTCCAGTATAAATTGGGAACGTTGCAGTGCCAACTTCGAAACGCTAAGACCCAGTTTACAGTGAGAAAACTCGAAAAGTTTCTGTATAGACATAGTAGAAAAACTTTTCCCACGGGCCAGGCAAAAATCAATCTTATGACAATGTCATAAACATTTTGACAGAGGGAAGCTTTTCTGACTTTGACTATACATTGTGTGGTCGTAGAGTTAAAGATTTATAAGTTACCAGCTGTTGTCCGCAAATTCGTCCGCGTAGATTTCGGTTATCATTATCCCGCGGGAACTATACAATTTTCCCGAATAAAACGTAGCCTATGTTATTCCTTAATATTCAAACTATCTCCTTACCAAATTTCATCTAGATTGGTGCAGCGGTTTTTCCGTGAAGAGGTAACAAACGGACAGACATAGAGACAGAGTTACTTTCACATTTATAAAGTTAGGATATTATTAGTTAGGATTAGGATTGTTCGAGTGGTGCTTTGTAATGCACTCAATTATGCTGGTAGCTGTATACTATTTAGATAATAATATGATATTATGTACTCGGATTTACATTGCAGATTCTAGGTTGTATTCTAAGTAAGCAAATATTAATAGTAAGTAGACGAAATACTTAAACAAAGAAATCTAAAAATGGGTCTGCTATTCATGTTCCTTTGTCTAGTATAAAATTGTTAGTCCTAATATGTTTAGTCTAATGAGTATTTGTCATAAAATGAAATTATACTGACATCATCAAATATTCTGGGAAGTTATAAAATGACCTAATTCGAACTTACCGATTCTACGTAGCCTATGAAAATAAAACTCCAAAAATGTTCTGTTTAAGTTAAGCAAATTGTTCGACCAAAGATTAGGACTTACAGTTTTATACGAGACAAAGCACGGTTGCTTTCTCATAATCATAACCTAACTAACTTAGAAAAGTTGAAAACTCCCCGACGTTTTCATTTCAAAGTTTAATATCTCAAAAACGACTGAACTGATTTTGATAATACATGTCTAAGAACCACCTCTAGACAACCTGCTTTCAAATAAAAAGACGCATCCAAATCGGTATAACCCGTTTAAGAGCTACGATGCCACAGACAGACACAGGTCAAACTTATAACACCCCTCTTTTTGCGGGGTTAAAATACTTACATCACAAAGTGTACACACATATTCATAATAATAGGTACTAGTATTCCCAGTGGGAAAACCAAGTTATAACCGTAACGAATACCACATATCGCTGTGACAAATACCCGTTACATTATACTACCTATTATTTTCGTACTCGGTACTACAGCGGTCGGACACGCGAGTTACGGTTATGGACGATTTCTGGAATATAGTTTCCCAGGAGATTATGACTTGTGGTAATTTTCAGGGGTAAATAATGGAATACCTACCCAAGCTATAATGATGGGTAGCTAATAAAGTGAAGACCATGGATCAGGAAACGTGTTGTGGGTTTTTCTTTAACCCAGAGTGCAAAAAAGGGGTGCTATTATAAGTTTAACCTGTGTGTGTGTCTTTGGGTGTATCTGTCTGTGACATCATAGCTCCCAAGCGGATCGACCAATTTTAATGCGGTTATTTTAATCGAAAGCTAGGTTTAGTCGAAATGGTTCATAGCTAAGTTTCATTAAAATCGGTTCACCCGTTTCTGAAATACTGAACTTTGACATGACAACGTCGAGGATTTTGCAACTTTCATAAGTGGGTTGGGTTGTAAACATAATCAGAGGTCCGAGTACGAATATTCGTAACCTGCGTAACGTAATCTAGTAGTAAACGTTATCGAGAAATTGTATGACGTTTGGAACAGCGCCCGCCCGTGAGCGTATTTGGAACTAAAGTTTAATACGAGGTTTCTCGATTTCAATACGATAACGTAACGTTACGCAGGATTCTTACACTTCGTGCTCGGCCTACAGCCATGAAACCCTACATAACTTTTTTTTTTTTTTTGTTTATTTAGGAACAAACGGTTACAATTCAAAAATGAAACGTACATAACGTAATCTTAAAAAAACCAACAGTTCCATTAATTTTAAAATACATTTTCGAAACATGCTAGCTCAAAACATAACAAAACAGTTTTACCTACTTTTTGATACTATATCTTAACTTTAATATTTTGGGTTTACCTACCTACATTAATGCACTTAAAACAGCCATAACAAAGTACAAAATGCAGTATGTCAGGCGACTATATTAATGCTAAAGAAAACAAACAATCGTTATCTTTTAATTATGAATCAAAGAGTAGTTTCCGCAGTGAATCTCTATACCTCTGCAGTGATGATGAAAAAATATCTAAATCCATGAAGCATCCATTGTAATCATGGCAAGCTCGTCTGAAAAAAGTGTTACGCGCATAGTTTGAACGACAAAAACTGACGTGGAAAGTGGAGAAATGACGCGAGGGGATACGATAAGGGGTTTTGAATTTAACCTTCGCAAGAAGGGTGGATGAATCAATATAATTATTCAGTATTTTATACAAAAAAACTTGATCAAGGTACAATCGGCGTTTCTCAAGAGAAGCTGGGTTATGATGTTTATGAGTTGATTAGTTTAAGCCCGATCGGTAATTAAGGGACTTAATTAATTTCAGTTGCACCCTTTCAATTCTTGATATATGAATCTTATATTGAGGGTTCCAAACAACGCAACCGAACTCAAGAATACTCCGCACAAAAGAGAAGTACAATATTTTTAAAGTGCTTAAAAGCCTGAAAGGTTTAGAAAATCTAAGCAGAAATCCTAATCGTTTATACGCCTTCGCGGTAATAATATCTATGTGAGGATTAAAACTGAGTTTTGTGTCCAAAGTGACACCCAAATCCCGAACCTGGCCAACGCGACAGACAACTGTACCGGAAAAATTATAGTTAAAAAGAAAAATAACGTTTCACTTTTCATCCGTCGAGTTGAATAGTAATTTATTCCGTTTTATTGTTACAATGCTAAAATATGCGGAATATGTGGAGCAAAATACTGCCACAGCCGAGGACAGCCATATCACTGCGCTGACGTCGGACAAATTGAAATTTTACAGAAATTTACAAGTGGCACAGCTTACTCTGGCACCAGATATTACAAGTGCTTAGGTTTTTGGGGGTTCCGACCCAAAATGGTTAAAACGGAACCCTTACAGTTTCGTCATGTCCGTTTGTCTGTCTGTCTGTCTGTCCGCTGCTTAGCTCAAAAACTATTGGTACTAGAAAGCTGTAATTTGGCGTAGATTATAATTTACATCATATTATTATGCGGGTGGTAGGACCTTGTGCGAGGTCCGTCCGGATCGCTACCACCATCTTACTCGCTAATCCTGCCGTTGTGTTGCGGCGTGGAGAGTAAGACTGCCGGTGTAATTTCGGGCACAAGAGGCATTTCAGTAGATCTCTAGGTTGGCAACGCATCTACAAACCCACCGGTGTTGCAGGTGTCTATGGGCAGTGGTGACCACTTACCATCAGGTGACCCACTTGCTTGTTTGCCTTCCTTGTCGTATAAAAAAATATGTACACATTTATTGCGATAATTCACTGAAAAGATTCCGAAAAACTCAGAGGTGCGAGCCAGGGTTCGAAACCACGACCCTCTGCTTGAAGGGCCATAGGTCAAACCACTAGACTATCACGGCTTTATATCCCCACTTTTCTTTCAAGGCCAACAGTACTCATTTCCCCTATTTCACCAACTTTTCAAATGTCAGTTTTCTATGACAATTCGGTGTCAATTGCTGACTTGAAGAGCTTTGTTTTAGCGCGCATCATGGCAAAGAAATGTGGTTCGAATTGTCATTGAAGACTGACAATTGTAAAGTTGGTGACATAGGGCCCTGGCCCTAAACTATGAAGTGCAAAATTCGAACTTCGTGGCGTGCCGTTCCGCTCACGCTAATATGATTTAATACGAGAGCGAGCGGGACGATACGATACGAACTTCGATTTTCGAATTTCGTAGTCGTCCCCCTGGTCTAACTGCCTGCAGTCTGCTCTGCCACACCCTGCGCTTTAGCACTGCATAACATCTGCATTCTGCATAGCACTTTGGCTCGACGCATGCAAATTTGAACACTCGGCTCTAGAAAAAACATAAACGCGAACCTTATAGAGCAATTTATCAGCTAACAAAAGACTGCATCAATTGCCTTCACTTCGCATTAGTGATGTGTCGTTACGAATCCGTATCCACGGATATAAATTATCCGAGAAAAAGAAGATCCGGATCCATAACCATTGTTTTTAACCCCCGGCGAAAAAGAGGGGTGTTATAAGTTTGACCTGTGTATCTGTCTGTGCCATCATAGCTCCGAAACGGATGGACCGATTTCGGTGCGGTTTTTTTTTCGAAAGCTAGTTTAATCGAGATGGTTCTTAGCTAAGTTTCATTAAAATTGGTTAAGTACCTAATCCGTTTTTGAAATATTGAACTTTGAAATATATAAATATATATTAATAAATATATATTTGGTGTCGGGGATTTTTCAACTTTTCCAAGTTGGTTAGGTTATTAGCGAATCTAAAGGAAGATAATACGTATAGTCGAACCATTTAATTTCTGATCATGTCACCATGACATTTTCTAAGAAGGGGTTCCACTGTGGGTCGCGGTTCAGCGGTTCGATGTACAACTAAAATTTTAAAGACAGTTAGCAACGAAATGAAAGGTGCTTATTGCTTAACTTCGATCAAAACAGTGTTTAAGATGCAAGTACTCAAAATCCTGGTACTGGTTAGAGAACCTGACGAAGCTTGAGGTCTCGGGTTCGATCCCCAGTTGGGGTGCAAACGGTATTTGTATGATGAATTCGTACGTTTGCTCTCGAGTCTTGGATGTTTATCATATAATTATTTAAGTATGTTTATCTATTTATGAACTAAAAAACAATTACTTTGCTCACCCGCGACCACTAATGACAAATAGTTATATCTGTGCGGCAAATGTATGTTTCCATGCAACACCTCCACCTCCACTGCTACACGAATCAACACATGCCACACAGACCCAACTATCACCACCACCACTATACTAAACGCTGACGCGTTTCGGCACTCTCCACGAGGCCATTTACGAAGCACAACAACAACCGCTCAACATGCCACCACTTCCACTACTGACATATGTAAACCATGTACTCAACTTAGTTAATGACAAAACCAACGTACCCACTAATATTTTATAAATTCCAAACTACCCTTTTATGTAAGTCCTAAACTACCCTTTTTTAAGAAATGAATTCCAAACTACCCTTTTTATTTTTATTTTTAATCTACGCCAGGTACCCCGTTATTTTTAACCGAGTACGGTAAAAAGAGAAGTCATGTTCTCATTATTATCATTATTATGTTTATCTATTGTCTAGTACTCACAACACAAACTCTGCTTAATTTGGAACTAGATCAAATGGTGTCACTAATTTTGTCTCAATGTAACATTTATTTATTTTGATTTTATTTAAAGTTAAGTACGTCATATAAATATTGCACTTGTTAACTTAAGGAATTTACATTGAAATCGTGCCACAACATTTCAAAATGGTTTCAAAACTAGCCTCGTTTATTCCAACCGTATCCGCGGATCCGTATCCGCAAGCGGAAACAGGATGGCCAGTTCCTGCGATACAAGGATGTTCAGAAAAGACACATGAGGAGGTGCGAAATTGACCCATCGAACTGGTAGGAAAAGACCTCCGTCCTGAGTGGAGGCGTCTGTTTGGAGACAAGGTGACGGAATTTGAAGAACGGAGGCGGTCCGACCTGGACGCCAAGCGTAACGCTCTAAAGGCTAAACCACCAGCAGCCATTGATTACCATTACGTTGACAGTGTCCTTACGTGCAGCCTGTGCTGGCGCACCTTCTCAAATAAGATTGGCTACTGCAGCCATCTTAGGGCACATGAAAGGGCAGACAATCAATAGCCCGTATTCAGAATTAGCTAGCAGTCGCTGCAGCCGAAACCGGCTAGGAGTAGAATATAATATAATATCCGCGGATCTAGACACAAATAATCCGCCGGTTACATTTTTAATGATTCGTCACATCACTACCCACACCCAATAACCGTTTGACATGCTTAGCTCCTGTTTAATACGGCTTCAATAAAGTAATTTCGACTTTGTGCGGTTCCGTTAAGAGCTGCGTGGATGGCAGGGGTGGTACCTAAGTGACTGCTTGAACTGCCAAATCACTGTCGCGTCATAAATCTGGGGCGACACTTCGTTACTGCAGCTGGGGTGGCAACGGCGGCGGAGTTAAGGCGATCATCATCATCATCATCATGTCAGCCGAAAGACGTCCACTGCTGAACATAGGCCTCCCCCGAGGCTCTCCACTCTGACCGGTCTTGTGCTTTCCGCAACCACCGCGGTCCCGCAATCTTTACTAGGTCGTCGCTCCATCTTTTAAGGCGATACTAAGAACTAAAGGTACCGACATCGCCCGAAGAATTGCAAAACTAAAGAGGCTTCCCTGAGAGGATGACCTTGAACGTTTCACGCCGTTCTCACCCCACCTCACTTCTACTAAACAACTTCATTTTACACAGTGTCATCATCATCACAACTAACGCGTCTTTTCGAAAAAAATCGTTCAGAATTCGCACCGAATACGTAAATTAATTACTCATTTTTTTATATTATAAATAAGGGCCTGTGCCCAGCAGTGTGACGTAAATAGGACGATGATGATGATGGTGATGACGACGATGATTATAAAAAAATATTTTATTAATGTTAAACGTGGAAATCCTAGCCTATTACATTCTCTATACATTGGTGATACAATTGAAAGCAATACGTACAATCTATACAAGTGAAAGCAAATTATGCTTATGATGTAGTGACAGGATATTAATTGCGATTTGACTTACTTGTGATGCAGATATCATAAGTATTAAATACGAAAAAAAAAATTAAACGTAGAAAAACAAGTTGAGATGTTAAAGATACTTATTGTGTTTATTATATTTTGTTTTTATCGTTTATTTAATGTACAGAATGGCTCTAAAAACAGCAATTTCAGCGTCTGGCTCAGGGTAGCGCCTTAAGGCGATACTGTGGGGGCGGGGTTTATTCAGTCAAGCGGGACAACGCTATCCAGTAACGCGTGTGTCAATAGAGAGAGGGCTAGTCAATATGCGCTCAAAACGCATGGCGTAAGCGCTAAAGCGTCTAATGTTGCTCTGGGTAAGAAACTAAACTATTGATTTGATTTTTGTGTGACCAAATAGAAGAACCAATAATTACTTATTTTTTTGTTTAATCGCAGTTACAATATACCTTCTCATTTCGCTTCAGAAACGATAAAAGTGCCGTGCAGGCATACTTTAAAAAAAAAATCTACTTTTATAAATACAATTATCTCTTGTAAGACTTGGCCCTTTTTTGTGACTATAATTTTTGTAGTTTTTTACTTGGGTGGCATTGTTCATTAATGATCAAAGCTACTAAATAAATAAAGATTTAAAAAATACAGAAGTCTCCCTAATTACCGCCTCATGGTCACCTCGGTCACGTCGAGACTGGCGCTATCGTCCTGATTTACTGTCACCCCAGCCGGCACGACACTCCATCAAAGTGTCAATTTTTATCGAAAAATTGCATTTTTTGTTCAACCTTTATTTACTGATGTTACCTGTCTCGTGTTCAATATCCGTCTATTCTGGTCGTTAATCAAGTTAAAAAAAGGATACACACTGACGAGCAAAAATAACGGGTCACTTTGTACCGAACTTTGGCACAAAGTGGCACTTTATTTTTGCTCGTCAGTGTAGATGGATCAGTTGCTACGGCCGAGTAGCGGTATAACTGGATATCGAGATGTACTCAAAATAAATGTCGATGGATTTTGTATTCATCGTTTTTTTACGTTAAAATAATAGTATTTTTTGAGACAGCTCTATTTAGCAGTTGTCGTTGTCGTAGATATTTTTTTAATGATGAAGCTTTCTGGTTAAAATAGGTGCATTAGGTGCATTAAAATAGTTATAAAAAACCTAATGAAACCTTATAAAACCCCCGCTGATTTTTATTGAATGCTATTTTCATATTAATTTTTGTCTTCAGAAATTCGAATTTAATTTCAAGAAATTAATTGATTGGTTAATTAATTGATTAATTTTGAAGTCATGTCCACATTATTGCGAGCATGAAGTCACTCCGTCCGATCTCTGGTTACGATCGAACGCGGCTTCTGGTTTGTTCTGTATTCTGAGGCTGTGTCCTATTGTCAGCTCCTTATATCCCGATAGCTGCTCTAGTCTAGCCCGGTTCCTGGTTTCAATCTTGCGACAGTATTGTTCTATATTCTGTACGACATTTAGCTACGATAAGATCCGTCGGGCGGTTGCCACGACAGCTTGTCGCAGGGTAAGGAGAGACAGCGGAATCTTCGGAGCAAATTCTTAGCTAAGAGATGGACGGAAAATAGGACAGAACAAAGCTGGCGGTGAACATAAGAAAATATATAAATATTAGCTGTTGCCCGCGACTTCGTCTGCGTAGAATTCGGTTATCGCTATCCCGCGGGAACTATACAATTTTCTTAAATAAAAATCTTGAATAAAAAGTATAGCCTATGTTATTCCTCAATATTCAAAATATCTTCCTACCAAATTTCATCTAGATTGGTGCAGCGGTTTTCCCGTGAAGCGGTAACAAACAGACAGACAGAGAGACAGAGTTACTTTCGCATTTATAAGTTAGGATAGCTATTGAAGTGGCTCTGTGAGCAGAGCTGCAGACCTCGCGACTTCATTTTTGAATATTTTCCTATATTATTAGCGAACCTGATCACAAAATTTCACGAAGATCGGATCAGTTTTGAATATTTTCTGTTTTTTCTTCTAAGTGGTTGTGCCTTCATACCAAATTTCAAGTTTCTAGGACAACTGGAACCCTGTAGGTTTTCACAGTACGGCGATTTATATGGAAACCACCTTTTTAATGACTGTATCTTTTGATTGCGTTGACTTAGAATTTGATTTTTTCACAGCTTCAAAGAACTGCAGTCTTGAATATTTGATATTAATTTCAGCATGCTATCTCCACGCGTTCCAGAGAAAACAAAGTGATCCTGCAAGGGTTCCGTTTTTCCTTTTAAGGTACGGAACCCTAAAAACGAGCCAGAAACTGAACTCCTTAATACTCTAGACGCGCGTCCCCTTAAGACGGCGCCTCAAGTCGCCGGCAGACTAGCAGACATCCATTACATTGTGCGATGCTCCATCAATTACACTGCAGCTGAGGTGCAGTGAAAAAGTTGCAACGAAGTGTGAGAGGATTGCGCTTTGGTACTTTGTCGCTTTGGATAGTTAAGAAAACTTTGCCGTTAAAAGCTTTATTTTAACCCGCGACGCACCGGACCCCGGACTATTACATGCGCGTTTTACCTGTGCATGTAATAGTCCCAAACTAAGCAAAGGCTGATCCAATATATTTTTAGATTGCAATAATGGAACATTAATGTAGAGGCCGGGAAAATAAGGATTGCCGGAAGAGTTGATATAGACGGTCGTGAGTAGCGAGTAGTGTTTTTAACCGACTTCAAAAAAAGGAGGAGGTTCTACGTTCCACTGTATGTATTTTTTTTTTTATGTATGTACATCGATTACTCCGTCAATTGTAGACCGATTTAAAAAAAAATATTTTTATTTGAAAGGGTATACTCCTGAGGTGGTCCCATTGTCACCAAGTCATGATCTGATGATGGGATCCTAGGGAAATCGAGGGCAACCCTCAAATTTTACAGGCACGTACTATGTGTTTCATATATTTTCTAAGGTTATTCAAGTATTTGCGTCTGGTAGCCATCATCTCATGATGATGAGCTGATGATGGAAGGTACAACTCCTTAGCGGTTAGGAGTAGGAGGATAATTCTGAAAATGTTAAATCATTATTCGAAAGGGTATACTCCTGAGGTGGTCCCATTGTCACCAAGTCATGATCTGATGATGGGATCTCAGGGAAATCAAGGGCAACCCTCAAATTTTATAGGCACGTATCATGTGTTTCATATATTTTCTAAGGCTATCCAAGTATTTGCGTCCGGTAGTCATCATCTTATGTTGTTGAGCTGATGATGGAAGGTACAACTCCTTAACGGTTAGGAGTTGGAGGATAATTCTGAAAATATTAAATCAACTTAAAATAAAAATCTTTTAACAAAAAAGTAAAACCGCCTTCAAAAAAAAACCTTAACGGCTGCTGCTTAGTGCTAGGCCATAAAACTTTAGGCTTTAGTTTCTGTTGTCCGAAATAAACGCATTTTATTTTGTTTTTTTTATTTATCATTATTTTAGAGGATTATTTTACGTTTCTCTTTCACTGCACATTCCTCGTAACATATAAATATTTTATTTGTTAATACAACAAAGCTAAAACCAGACTTAATTAAATAATAACCAACACTCAAATAAGTGCGTGTGCTTATGTGTTTCCATATATTTTCAACTTTAATCGATATATTTTAATGGCTGAACACACAAATGAGACACACAAATTTACATAGAAACTAAAGACGATCGCCTTCAATTTTTAACCCGCGAAGAAATAATTGGTGTTATAAGGTTGACCTGTGTATCTTTGTATCTGTCTGTGGCATCACAGCTCCCAAACGATGTACCGATTTCGTAGCGGTTTTTTTAAAATCGAAATGGTTCTTAGCTAAATTTCATTAAAATCGGTTAATACGTTTTTGAAATATTGAAGTTTGAAATGACAATGTCGAGGGTTCTTCAATTTTTCTAAGTTGCTTAGGTTATGTATGAAATTACATTATACGTAGACCTCTTCTCGTCTCTCGATCCTTTGCAGCTCATTATAAGGAACATAACGTCAATTTTTCATTGCATGTTTGCGAAAAGCTCATTTTTCCGCCCCATTCGGTCTGCGGCGCAGTATTTTTCACCCAGCCACAGGTTCGAGTTCTGATTTACAACGTTTTTACAACTCCACCATTGTTTCAGTTCCGTTCCAGGTTTTACGAGGGATGCATTGATGGATGGGAGCGAATAGTTTTTTGTTCAGGCCAGTACTAGTTATAAAACGACGTAAACGCCTTGTGTTTGCTATGACGATACGCTTTTGTTAACAGGGTACTAAAGCAGGATGGGGCAGTTTTGTTTCAAGGGTTGTGAATCGAGTGACGATTTTTGAAGTGGATGGGTTTGTAACGGTCCACCCTACCTATCCTACCTACTAATGTATGACTATGTATAACCCTAGATAAATCTCGATGATAGAGATATATTAAATAACCTAAATCCTAGTAATCTCCTTCTACAACTTATAACAAATAACATGGTCTCGTGATTCGTCTAGTGTGTGAAGATCCCAAGTTGTGATCGCAACGAAAGCAGTAGTAATAACCCTAAGTAATTTAAGTGGCAAATAAGAATGGAAACTCTGAACAGATTTTAAGGAAAACTACCCAGTGATTAACCTACACTTCATGTTTAGAGAGCTAACAAAACATCTTCAAGGTTTCTTGGACATTCCTTAGACTTAATTCTAGTTTGTAAATGTACTTAGATAAACCGCTTCTCATAGAAAAGCGGGAACTTCCTCCAAAAGCCTTCCCCAACGAAGTTTAACCAGTCCACGCCAGGAACAATACGTATCGATGCGAACTGTTAAGATGTGAGAGATAGTTTATGCACTAACAATGGTGCTTTCAAAGCCAGTTCAAATACAATCATTAACAAGAGGTGTTTTCCTTTAAGCATCTATAGTTCCCGTAAGCAACGTCGGACTCTATTCTTAACCGTCCTAATAAACTCTTCATCCAATATTAAAAGAGATCTTCCTAAGCCTACCAAGTTAGCTCTACTTGGCATAGCTTTAGGCAATTTAACTAGCATAATGTTAGCAATATAACAAACTTCATATTTCAATGTATGTAGCGTCTATTTATCGACATTATGAGTAAGCTGCAATTTATCTTAAAGTTTTACCTTCATGTAAATATTTGGCAAGTAGATATTTAGATAACCAACAATATCAATTCTATTTGATGAACTGATTTTTAAATGATTCAATAGAACTCAATCTAGTTAGAGATTCCCCCGTGTGGTGTAGAATCAACTAACAGAGCGTATACTGGTATACTCATGTTAGGTTAATAACTTCTTTAGTTATTGGTAAAGTATTTTTGACTTTATGCATGATTCAAGACTCGGCTAGAAGATAAATTATCTATAAAATTTCTTATGAATTAGACTTCTGATCGCATTTTACGCTAAAATATGAAGAGTTGTTTCCTACACTTTCCTTGGAGTTCCAGCAATACTTGAAGCCTAGATTCTACCTATCCTATTCCCAGATGTGTATGAATTTAGTCTAAGTCCCTAGTTCTGTGTGTAGCTATAGAGGTTTCGCCTCTTTATTTTAAACATGCTGTGTGTAATGTAGATACTCTCCGGTGTATGATGGTATCTTCTAGCTTGGATCCCTATGAAAACTTACCTATCAACCCTACATGCGTACTTTAACTTGGCACAGGCCCCCTATTCTCTGTGTAGTTGGCAAAACTAGGAAGTAGACTCCTTCACGTCGCAAAACTGACAAGCCCCATAAACAGGTAAACGAAGTAGCCTCCTTCACGTTCCAAAACTGACAAGCCCCATAAACAGGTAAACGAAGTAGCCTCCTTCACGTTCCAAAACTGACAAGCCCCATAAACAGGTAAACGAAGTAGCCTCCTTCACGTTCCAAAACTGACAAGCCCCATAAACAGGTAAACGAAGTAGCCTCCTTCACGTTCCAAAACTGACAAGCCCCATAAACAGGTAAACGAAGTAGCCTCCTTCACGTTCCAAAACTGACAAGCCCCATAAACAGGTAAACGAAGTAGCCTCCTTCACGTTCCAAAACTGACAAGCCCCATAAACAGGTAAACGAAGTAGCCTCCTTCACGTTCCAAAACTGACAAGCCCCATAAACAGGTAAACGAAGTAGCCTCCTTCACGTTCCAAAACTGACAACCCCCTCCCAAACAACAACACTGCCTTATATAGACTTTTACCGTCACACCAGCGGTAATAGCGTCAATAGCTTCTCTGGCCTCAATAGCCTCAGCCTATTACTATAACATAACAACTATTTACTTAAATAAATATTAGAGAACCTATAAAATATTCTCTCCACTACCAGCGTGAATATTAAAAACAGAAAGGCTAAAAAACTCTACCCTACAATTTTATAATCCCCCACTTAACTTTCCTTCAAATAAATATGTCTCTATTCTATAGCTCTACTTCGGCCTTTCCCTACATACTAAAACATCCACTACTCATAAACAACTAAACAGATTTAAATGAAACTAAAACCCCTATTTCTCTATTGTTTGCCTTTATTATCCTATAAACATTTTCTTTGCATTTTGCGCATTTCCTACGTATCAACGCTGTACTAGTCGATAAGGTACATTTTGGAGTAAAGGTGTTTGAAAAAATAATAACAGGTGTTTGCTCCTTTACGAATTTATTGCAACTAACCGCCGTCACGTGGACGCCCTCCGTACAGAGATATAGCTATAACATGTAGGTGCATGCATACAAGAAATCGAAATTTGAACCGAACATACCGCCCGCCAAAAACAACAGTTTTTTAAATAAGCACTAAAATTGAGTAAGCACCCACAGCACTAGTCAATGCTCGGTGACTACCAGAGACAAAGTTTGCCATTACATTTGAACCCTGTACAAAGCTCATAGAATACAGTCTTGCTTAAAGGTGCTGAACAGGTTATGGGTTTATTTGCGGTTTAAAATAAATAAGTACCTTTACAATAAGTTTTACGTCGATCAACTGCCACTGCTGCACAAACATATTAACTGTTAGACCTTAAATTCCAAACAATAAACTAGCGGCAGGTACCTATAATAAATAAGTACTTAATTCATATCATAACTAGCTGTACGAATGCAATGTGTAGACATTGGGTACTTGCAAAAATAACTAACCTACGAAAACAAGTAAGTAAATCCCACCACCTTGCTTAAACTGAAAGCATAAGAATACAAACAATGCGGTACTTTGTGCCTTATTATAAGGCTTTACAGTGCAAATTAGTATAGCCTAAGTAGGTAGTTTAATATTCTTTGCTTTCAAATATGTAAACAATGTAATAAAACATAGAACTAAACAATGAATCTGCTCACCCGCAACCATATTACGCGAAGGAACTCCGATTCAATCAATCACTTAAAAATACGGCTTAAAGTAAATAAGGTAGGTAGGTAGTCCGAACTACAATCTAATGCAGTAGCACACAGTGCAGGCTCATCTCACCTGCGCAATACTTTAACGGAACAACTTGCTTGCCAACGAGTTTCGATATGAATGGACTGTATTTAATTCATAACATTTTTTATACAAAGAAATGTTAGGCAAACAAGCGGTATTATAATAAACAATTACAAATTATAGTTTTATTTACGTATGCTAAAGAAATGCAAAGACATTTCGAAATATACCTTAATTTTATAAAAATATCATAAAAAGATTAAATTCTGACAATCGATGACAGTTACTCGGATATAGCTCTTATGAGGATGATTTAAAATCTTTTTTCTTTCACTATGTCAAATCTTAACTGAAATAAACATATTCTAATCAATACTATGCTATAGGAGGTGAGTATGCATATATGTATAGGTACGCGCGATACAGAAAGCGACTAAATTTAATGACGTAACTTACATTACTCACGACGGCAACTCCAGATGGGGTGAGTTGAGTCGTCTATTTAATTAATAAATTATGACGAACAAAATATATGTGAAATATAAAGTTGACCGCCCACCTTTTTATACTTACCTACCTAATAGACTCAATTACTCATCTGAGTGTTTTGGCAATAATATTAACTTGGACAGTGGTCTTTTAAGAAGATTATTTCCCTTGCATTGCACGGTGGCAACACGCACCAGTTGGTCAGTGCCAGGATGTAAGGCTTGTATCTTACCTAACAGCCATTTTGTCGGAGGCATGTCATCCTCTTTGACTATTACGATGTCTCCAACACTTTTACGTGACTTTACTGTCTCCTGCCACTTAAAGCGTTGTTGTAAAGTATTGAGATACTCCGCTTTCCATCTTCTCCAAAAATCTTGCACTCTGTTCTGTATGAATTGCCATCTAGTCAGCATGTTGACATTTTTATATTCGTAATTTGTATCTGGAACATTTACTAGGGGTTCACCGATCAAAAAATGACCCGGTGTAAGCGGATTTAACGTTGTTAAAGTCTCATCAAGTTGACACAAGGGCCGCGAATTCAGACATGCCTCGATTTGGGCCAAGAGGGTAGACATCTCTTCGTACGTCAACTTGGTGGTTCCATTGATACGGTTGAGATGTTTCTTTACCGAACGTACGCCCGCCTCCCAAATCCCGCCAAAATTCGGTGCCCTTGCAGGTATGAAGTGCCAGGTAGTGCCATCGTTGGCCAA
The DNA here is from genome assembly GCA_963691665.1 of Clepsis dumicolana. Lineage (NCBI taxonomy): Eukaryota > Metazoa > Arthropoda > Insecta > Lepidoptera > Tortricidae > Clepsis > Clepsis dumicolana. The sequence goes on along the minus strand of OY829507.1, from coordinate 19,294,860 downwards.
AAGTTCCGCTATTTCCCTGGCTACATTCATTTTATTCTTTGAGAACATCTGCTTCAACTCCTTGGCGGCACCCACGAAGTTTGTTGCGTTATCGCTCCATAAATGAGAGCAATGACCTCTTCTAGCAACAAATCTTTTAAATGCCGCCATGAATCCTTGTGATGTTAGATCTGTTACAGCCTCCAAGTGTATTGCTCGTGTGGACATGCAGACAAATAAACAGATGTATCCTTTCATGGATGTGTGGCCTCTGCCCTTTGATGTCCTCAACTGAACAGGTCCGGCGTAATCAACACCACTGTGAAAGAACGCGCGGTGAGGAGTAACTCTTGAAGCTGGCAACTGCCCCATTAATTGTTGCTGAGTTCTTGCCTTTTCCTTAACACATGTCTTACAAATTCGTGTGACTTTTCTGACAGCGGACTTTAGACTTGGAATCCAATATTTGCTACGAATATAAGTCATCATCGCTTGTATGTCACCATGCAGAGTCCTAATATGAGCTTCATTTAACAATAGCTTAGTGATGTGTTGTTTCGCAGGTATGATGATGGGGTGTTTAACGTCTTCAGGTATAGCAGCATTGTTAAGACGCCCTCCAACTCTCAACAGCTCTTGGTCATCCAGATAGGGTGTTAGATTGATCAACGAACTCTTCGACTTGACTTTACCATGTTTCCTCAGGTCTTCGACTTCACTCTCGTAAACTGCCTGTTGATAAAATCGTATACATCTAACTTCAACTGTGTTAATCTCAGCCACTGTTAAGTATTCTTCTCTGTCTGGTTTTTCCTTGTAGTTTATAAATCTACGACAATGAGCGAGTACTCTTTTCAGCTTTGACATGGAGGAAAATCTCTCAAAAATAGGAGTATCTTCCAAGTTAAGGTGAAACGTTTTCTTCATTTCCAAACTCGTTTGTGGTATAGAAGCCCTTGTAAACTCGTTGTCTGTGTGTTTTAACCACTCTGGTCCAGTCCACCACATTTCATTATTCGTCATCTCGCTTGCTCTCACTCCTCTGGATGCAAGGTCTGCTGGGTTGTCTCTGGACTGGACATGTCGCCATCTATCGTTGTCTATTGCCTGTATAATTTCTGACACCCTGTTTCCAACGAAAACTTGCCAACGACTTGGCTGAGACTGCAACCAAGCTAAAACCACCATCGAATCCGTCCAGGCGTATGTTTTATTCATGGGTATCTTTAGCAAGTTCACGAGCTCATGTAAAAGTTTGGCAAGCAAGACTGCACCACAAAGCTCTAATCGGGGTATCGTCAGTTGCTTTAGTGGAGCTACCTTGGTCTTGGCTGCTATCATGGTGACATGGACATCATCTTCTTGGTCAACGACTCTGATATAAGCCACTGCTGCATAAGCTACTGACGAAGCGTCTGCGAAACCATGGAGTTGTACATCCTTGCAGTGTGACGTAATTTTCATCCAACGAGGTATCTCAATCGTTTGCAGCTCGCTCAACTCTTCTCTGTAGGTCATCCATTCATTTACCAACTCCAATGGCAGTTCCTCATCCCAACCATGATTGCAAAGCCACAGCTTCTGTATCATAACCTTTGCTGTTATGATAACTGGGGCCAGCCATCCAAAGGGGTCGAAAAGACTAGCGACGTCCGACAGTATTAACCTTTTAGTTACAGGGTTCCTGACTTCCGGTAAGTTAACAGTGATTTTAAACATGTCGTCGTTCCTGTCCCAGGTAAGTCCTAGTATTTTTATTACCTTATCAAGTTTTATTTCCATACTGTTTACAGATTTCCTTTCTGGAATACCATCTTGTAGGACCTTCAACAAGTCTTCGGAGTTGCTTGACCACTTCTGCATGTGAAAGCCTCCTGCTTTTAGCAACTTGTCAATTTCAACACATATAACCTTTATTTCAGATAAATCTTCATGGCCAGTCATCAAGTCATCCATATAGAATGAATCTTTCACCACTGCTGCGCCACGTGGATACCGTGCAGCTTCATCATCTGCCAATTGAAGAAGAGTCCGCACAGCGAGGTAAGGGGCCGCTGCAGTTCCAAAAGTAACAGTAACTAATTGATAACTTTCTAAATCTTCAGAAGCATCATCTCGCCACACAATTCGCTGTAAATCGGTGTGTTTGCTCGTCATTCTTACTTGGCGATACATCTTTACTATATCGCCTACCACACAGATTTTGTGACATCTCCAGCGGACTATGAGACTGCGAAGGTCAGGTTGCAACGTAGGGCCTACCAGCATGCTATCATTTAAGGATCGACCGTTCGAACCCTTTGCTGAAGCGTCGAAAACCACGCGTAGCTTTGTGGTGTCCTTATCCTCTCGAACCACGGCGTGCTGAGGAAGGTAAACAGATTCGCCTTCATCTTTTATTTCAGCTTTCTGCATATGACCTAGTTGCAGATATTCCTTGATGACCTTCGTGTATTCTTCCTTTAATTTGTTATTCTTCTGAAACTTTCTTTCCAATTGTTTAAATCTTGTGATGGCTTGCTGTTTTGTGTCTCCGCAGAGCTTCACTGTTTCTTCAGTATTTTGTTTCAGAGGTAGGTGTACTTCATATCTTCCTGTTTTGTTTCTTGTTGTTGTTGCCTTGTAGATTAATTCGCATTGTTCTTCCTCCCTTGACCAAACCTTTTTAGCTGTGTAAAGTTCTGTTTCCAATTCCCAGAATTTTCTCAGAAGGTTGTTATCTTCTTCTACGTGTCTTGTAATGTGAAGGCTTGTGATATTTTGTGACCTACAAGGAACTACATTTATATCACCTGATAAAATCCACCCTAGACGAGAGTGCTGAGCAACTATATTACCTGGTCCTCTCATCAAACCTAAGTCAATGATCTTCCCAAAGACATCCGCACCAAGAAGAATGTCTATCCTACCCGGTACGTTGAAAGTGGGGTCAGCCAACTTTATATCATTAAGGTGAGGCCAAATAAAGCCATTGATTTCCCTTGCAGGTAGCCTACGAGTTAATGACCTTAACACATATGCATTTACAGTTATAGAGAAATTGTTATCATATCTTGATTTGATTGTTAAATCTACTAAGTGTTTAAGAGACATGTGGTTACCTTCGCCAACCCCAGACACGACGCCGCTGATTTCATTCTTCTTTAAGCCTAATAGCTCGACCACTCTTGCAGTCACGAACGACGCCTCTGAACCTTGGTCGATGAGAGCACGGAAGACGTGTGACTGACCTGAACTCGATGTGACGTCTACCAGTGCCGTTGCTAACAAGATCCGCTGACCTGGTTGTTCTCCATTTGTCACGTGCCCTGTGACTTTATGTTGTATTTCTTCTTGATTTGCTTGTGTGTTTTCTTCAATAGTTGCAGTTGTGGCCTGTTTTTCTTCACTTGGTTGTTTCTTTTCTCTATGTAATAAGGAGTGATGCTTCCTCTTGCAGATTTTACATGTAGTGCGTTGCTTACATTTGAATACTGTGTGTATGAGGCAATTAAAACATAGGCTGTTGCCTTGGACGAAGCTATACCTTCCTTCAATGGGTAACTTGGAAAATTGTTTGCAATTATGTATGTAATGATTTTCCTTGCAGAAGACGCACTGTAGATCTCCACTGCTAGCAGTTGCATGGTAACTCTTCGGCTTGACAGGTTTGACACTTTTATTTGTAGGTTCAACCATCTCCAGTGTTCTAAACCGTGTTTCCAAAAACGACTTCAGGTCTTCTAATTTAGGTAAATCATCAGACTTATCTCCGCTAATAGTCTCTTCCCATTGTTTATGCGTATTAACATCCAGCTTGGACACGACAACAAACAAGACAATTGCATCCCATTCCTCAGTTGGTAAATCCAACTTCTTAAGTGCATTAATACATTCCACAGTTGTATCTAACAGCTGTTTTATAGCCGTGGCTGACTCATGAGATAAAGCCCTTTGTCCGAAGAACTTCTTAAAAATATTATTAGCAATATATCTTTTGTTGTTGTATCGTTTTTTCAGTATCGACCATGCGTCGGCATAATTATCTCCAGTAATTGAAAACTGTCTTAATAATATTTCTGCATCACCCGTCAAACTACTTTTGAGGTAGTGTAATTTCTGTACGTTTTCTATGGATGCATTGTTATGAATTAACGCGACGAACAGGTCATGAAAAGCTTGCCACTCCGTGTAGTTCCCATTAAAGGTAGGTATGGAAATGCGAGGCAATCTAATTTCACTATTAGAGGTGCTAGGCTTACTTACGTCAGTTTGGCTAGTTGGCTTCCCTTTATTAGCTTCACAACTTAAATTCAGTAACGCAGTCTTCATGTCTCCTTTGTATAAATAATACAGCTCTTCAAATTTATCGAACATATCATCAGCAAAATACGACAACAGCTGCCTATCATCCTTTGAAACTGACAGGAGTATTTTCTCGTGGGTTATCCTAAAGTCCTTCCAATAAGTATCCAAAGTATCGATGCGACTTTGAATATATCCTAAGGTTATTCTGTCTTTCGGTGACTTTTTGTAATTGATGTAAGCTTTTTCCACCTTTTCGCTGAGATCAGTTTGAAGTACTATGCGTTTTTCTATTTGCTCCATTTCTTACTTTTTCTCGTATTCAATTTATCAATAAATCACGATCTAAGTATGTAGAATGTTCCACCGCCGTACCAACTATTTAACGCGTAGGGTAAACTTAAGCGCGCTAGTACATTCGTAATGAATTTAATGTTCGCCGCTAGCAAGTACCACAGCTAGTTATGTATAAATCACTTTTGCACTGTCTTTTGTAACACGTAAACTCACTAAGTTCAATTAAGTTCGTAAATAACTATGATTTGTTCTTCAAATGCAAAGTCTATGCCGTAAACCCAAATGTTCAACATGTAATGTTCATTGCACTTTAATTTGCTTTTCAATGTTCAAATCTATAATTGTGTCCACTTATTTGTCCAAAATTCACTCCAAATTACTTTAACTTTACTCCGTAAAATAGATCACCGTAATTAATATCCTGGGTCGACGGACCATATGTACTAGTCGATAAGGTACATTTTGGAGTAAAGGTGTTTGAAAAAATAATAACAGGTGTTTGCTCCTTTACGAATTTATTGCAACTAACCGCCGTCACGTGGACGCCCTCCGTACAGAGATATAGCTATAACATGTAGGTGCATGCATACAAGAAATCGAAATTTGAACCGAACAAACGCTACAAGTTGAATAATCCCGCTTACTACTTTCCCAAGCTTATATGTCCAAAAGACTAAACCGTATTGCATGAAATTTGACAATAAGACAGCTAACAAACCAAAGCTTCTTATTTAGTAAAAGATTTCCTTGCGTTTTGAATACTTTCCTTACAATTAAAACTTTCGTCATCGCCAAATCAAGTATAACCGTCCCTAACATTCCTACGCCCTCTGCAGCCTGAAAATAGTACTTACTAGTTAGCTACCTAACAACTGTATCAAGAACATAAATTTAGTAGAGTAGAGGCCTCAAAAATATCAGAAACTTCCGTTAGATGGCGATAAAATAAAACTCTCAACTAAAATAATTACTCTTAATTTAACAGACTTCGAAAAGAAAGAGATTCTACAGTCCTCTGTATGTATTTTAAACTGAAATATATTCGTGTTCTGTATTTCTAGCTTACGTGAAGCTTGAAACCGTTACAGGTTGAAATACTTTATTGAAGCTAGTTGTTAATCAAAAGAATAATTTCGGTCACACATAACTAACATTAGTTGCAGATGCAGTTTAGTGGCGTGGCGACATTGGTTCTGAAAGGGAATACGAACGATAGCATTTCCATCCTCTTATTTATTAATCTTTTTTTTTATGTAGGTATTGCACCGATTATTCCTCCGTCAAATGTACACCGAATATCAAAATTCTTTTTTATTAAGAGTATACTCCCCAGATGGTTTCCATTGTCACCAAGTCAGGATCTCGATGGTAGGATCAGAGGGAAATCGAGATGACCAATATGAAGTCGGTGCTTCATTCAAAGAATATTCCGCTCGCACCGTACCGACATCATATTTGTGCTAGGCCATAAAACTCAAGTGAGGATGTTTTTTTTAAATTAGATAAGCTTAGTATACAAATACGATGTCATACGTGACAAAGTCGAAGCATTCTGTTCCCTTACAAACATGCCTACACCACGGCACTAAACTAAACTACCCTACAGTATTCAAATTGTTTTTCCCTCCGTGTGGTTGGTAGCACATAAATCGTCGACATATACCTACTTACTAGAAGGCTCGTGAAACTATGTGCCCGTAATAACTCACGAGGCCCCGGATTCCTGGCGGTCATTCTTGCTGGCGTCAAACGTTTTGGAACCGTTAGCAATGATATTATAAGTAAAGATACGTCATGTGCTCACAAGACAATCGAAAAACATGTTCCGAACATTTTGACATTTGCGCGCAAGTTTGGACCTTATTTGAGAGAGACTGTGGCCAAATAGGCTACAATTTAGCCTATTGGTGCTTATGACATATCTAGCTTTAGCTACCTTTATACTGTTAGTGACAATAATAGTTTTAAATGATTCGCGGTTGCATTTTAGATATAGTGAAAAACCGGGCAAGAGCCGATCGGGCCATGCTTAGTATAAGGCTCCGTAACCGTTAGGTACTAAAAGAAAAGGGCGTATCTTCATGCACTTACGTCCTTTTGTAGAAGCACAGTTTTTCGGCAATAACTCAAAAGTGGTAAATCCGATCATGCTGAAAACGAATTCCGTTTAAAGTATTTATTACGCGCTACCTTTGTAATTGTTTTCATGTTTTTTGGAACTACGGTTTAGAAGATAAGGAGGAGGAGGGGGGGGGGCATAATTTATGCAACAATCAAAAAATAATGCTTAGGAACATGTTAAGAGCTGTCGAAATATGTACGAGTATATGCCTTGTATTATACATTGACGTTAACTGAAAAAAAAAAAAAAACTTTTTTTAAGACGGACAGACGGACGGACATGAGGAAACTATAAGGGTTCCGTTTTTGCCATTTTGGCTACGGAACCCTAAAGCTGAATATTGACCGTGATTACCTTAAAGGTCTGATGAGCTCCCGATATTTCGACGCAGTTAGGTACATGCATCATGATCTGGAGTTACATGCATCATGATCACGCAGTTACATGCGTCATGATCACGCAGTTAAGTACATGCATCATGATCACGCAGTTACATGCATTATGATCACCCCTCATTTTGCGTCAGGGGTTAATAAAACAGATACAAATTATTCTAGAACTATCCAAGTTCCTACTGAAGACAAGTTATAGTTATTCAATATACGTATCTTCATGTCCGTGACATTGTGAATTCAGATCTAACGCAAGAAAATAAAGTCTAAACTAAAAGTGTATCGAACAGACGTTAAGTCCTTTCGGACAGTTATTCCCCAGGTGATACAAGGAATCCATAAAGTTCAAAAGAAACAGAATTAATTAAACATAACACGTAGTAGTAAGTTATTTAAAGTCGGAACTTTTAAAGGCAAGAAGCGGATGAAGAATTTTAAAAGAAATATCGTACCCGTATCTCTCGCCTTTCGCTTGCTGGCTGAATTTATTTTTTTACGAAACTTTTAGAGAAGGGATATTTTTAGTCAGAATTTTACTTACACTATGCATTGCGTATGTGTATTTATTTTATTTGTTACTAGCTGTTGCCCGCGACTTCGTCCGCATTATCGCCATCCCGCGGGTACTATACAATTTTCCCGAATAAATAGTAGCCTATGTTATTCCTCAATATTCAAACTATCTTCCCGTGTTTTCCCGTGAAGAGGTAACAAACAGACAGACAGAGAGACAGAAAGACAGAGAGACTGAGTTACTTTCGCATTTATAATATTAGTCAGGATGTTTGTATCCCGTATCCCCTTGACGCCTTAACTCCTCAACCTATGCACAGCATTAGCAAGCTGAGCCTGTCCCTTTTGCCGCAGTATGGAAAGGCTATGTTTTTAGTTATAGCGTACTCGCTACGTTTTTAATTTTAAATGTTGTCTGTATTTAGTTTTATCTTTTATTGTTATTGTAGGCAAATAAATCTCATCTTATCTTATATTTAAAAAAAATACAAACAGTGAGTTTAAAACCCCATTGCTATCTATATCGAAGCCAGCACCGCACAGAGGGTCGAGCACGACTTTACGAATGCTGCGTAACGTAAAATCGAATAGTAAACGTTGTCGAGTTTGAATGACCTTTGGAACAGCGCCCGCCCGTGAGCGTATTTGGAACTAAAATTTAGTATGAGGTTTCTCGTTCTCGATACGATAACCGTAACGTTACGCAGGATTAGACAAGTCGTGCTCGACCCTCAGCTATAAAACATTTAGCCCACTCGTATTCGTATATCACCTGAACCGTGCAGACTACCCTGAATGCCTGCAGCCGTATGGAACCACCGGGCCGTGCTCGATCTCCTGCTGGTCATAAACTCCTGGTAATCCGGCGATCCGGTCCAGTTTTAGGCCGGCCACGGTTTCCCGTACGGTTTATGAAGCTAACGAACGGGGGATGGGAAGCGATGAGTATAAATGGAATATGACGACCGGATAACCTAGTGGTTAGAGAACCCGACTGCGAAGTTTGAGGTCCCAGGTTCGTTAACCAGGGCAGTGTTGAATACGGTATTTAAGTGTGGTATTTTATTTATTTAGATAATTGAAGCTAGATAAGTATGTTTATCCGTTGTCCAGTATGGACCTACCCAAAACACGGAGAAGTTGAAAAACCCCTGACCCATATTATTTCAAACTCTTAAATCTCTAAAACCGCTTTACCGATTTTTTAAAAACTTAACAAAAACCATCTCCATTAACCTAGCTTTTGATTAAAATAAACCGCGTTCCAACCGGTCCATCCGTTTACGAGTTACGATGCCACACAACAAACTTGTAATTTTCTTTTGCGTCGTGGGTTAAAAACAAAGCGCGATTTGTCATAAAAGTACACTTATTTACTTACATGGAACAGAAAAAAAAGGGCTCGAGATTAATATAACATACATCAAGATATGCTCTTTGGAACTTGAAATAGGAACGGTGTTGCCGAGCCCGCCGGCGGGAGGCGCGCGGCCGGCGGCGCCGTGCGGACGTGCTCGCGGCTCATAGCGCTGCCCAAAGCGATGCTACCGGGGCGACCCGGAGGACCTCTATGTGAACGTGATATCTGACGCCGTTGACTGGCTGCGCGACCTGGATGTTGACTTATGATATAATTTTGTGTGATTTCCTATATTATACTTGTATAACGCCATACGATTAAATAAATAAATAGCACTGAGACTACTTTGTAGGCTCATAGAATTGGAAACAAACACAAAGTACCAAAGGCCATACGCTGTTATACGTCTATGCTCGAGAGTGTTTTCAGGCCACCGAGCCCGCTGATAGCTCTGCAAAGCTTTATATTGGAGCAGATACGAGTAAGGCCGCTCCGCCGCGAACGCATTCAATTTTCCAATTTGAAGAAGCGCGGGGCTCTAGCCTAACCTAACCAACTTAGTAAAGTTGAAAAACCCCAGACATTACTTCAAAGTTCAATATTTCAAAAACGCGTGAACTGATTTTAATGAGACTTAGCTAAAAACCATCTCGATTAAACTAGCTTTTGATTGAAACAAACCGCATCGAAATTGCTCCATCCGTTTGGGAGCTATGATGCCACAAACAGATACACAGATACACCTATACCTGGATCCTGTAACACAGGGACTCCAAGCACAGGATCCAGAAGCCGGTTTTGTGTTGTATGTTTTTCGAACAATAAACTTTTTTCATTTTCATTTTATACACAGGTCAAACTCATAACTCCGCTCTTTTCTCGTCGAGGGTTGAAAACAAACGCTTTTACCTCTTTTGTCCAATTCACTTGTCTCGATTGTTGATTTTGGCAACAGCTAGCTACTGTCCGAGTTCGAAAGACTTAATATCAATCAAAGTCAGGGAAAGACTATTCGGTTGAGTAAAACCGCGCGATTACATTATTTATTAATTGCAACTCAATCTATTAATTCAATTTCATTTCATTTAATTTGTTGGAATTCAATCTATTGTAATTATTGTAATAATAGGATAATTGCCTGAAAAGGCAATTTATTATTACAATCCAAATAAATAAATTGTAGGAACTTAACGAGCAGGGAATTTTAATTTTAATATAACATTTAAGTAGGTGTATCTACAGAGATGAAATCTCGTAATATAAAATTTGTACGTCGTCGAAGCGGCAAAAAGTGGAGAACGCTTATATGTTGGCATAACACCTGTTGACCATGTAACCTACTTTGTGAACAAATAAACTTTTGACTTTGACTTTGACTTTAATATCCTATCCTCAGTATTAAGTGAGGCATCGGGTTTAGTGAGTTAATTCAGAAGCTTGGTTATGTGAATGTCGAATTCGATGTCGTAATGACTTTTCAATATCGAATTCGATTTTTCGAATTTGACGACCAACGTAATTTACAATCATAGTGAAATAAAACGGATCACTCACGTATATAAATCGAGTTCAGTCCGACATGTATAATTAAATAAATAAATACCACGGGACAATTTGACACCAATTGACCTAGTCCCAAACTAGGCAAAGCCTGTACTATGGGTACTAGACAACGGATAAACATACTTATATAGATAAATACATACTTATATACATATTAAACATCCAAGACTCGAGAACAAACATTCATATTCATCATACAAACATCTGCCCCGACCGGGATTTGAACCCGGGACCTCAATTAATCATGTGATATATATATATATACATATTTTTTAAAACAGTTTACGAAACGTCAGCTCGGTATGTTTGTCTATGATTTAAAAAAAAAATCAAATTCGTGACAGGTATGGGTATGATACATGCCTTCGGCTTCTGAACCCATCTTAGAGTACTTATAATATGTGCGTAGATAAAGTAATGTATGCAACTCCACATAATGAGGCCTTAAAACACTCATTATGTAGCAGTTGCATAAACTACTATTATTTGACATCTATCATCAACCCAACAATAACACAATTTGCTTTACAAGCATTATAAGTTATTATAACTACTGTGTAGGCCGAGCACGAAGTTTTCGAATCCAGCCGTAATGTTATCGTATCGAAATCGAGAAACCTCATACCAAATAGTTCTAAATACGCTCACGGCCGGAGCGCTGTTACAAACGTCACTCAAATTTCTCAATAACGCAAGATTAGAAAACTTCGCGTGCTCGACTCTCAGAGGGTCGAGCACGACTTTACGAATGCTGCGTCACGTAAAAACGAATAGTAAACGTTATCGAGTTTGTATGACGTTTGGAACAGCGCCCGCCCGTGAGCGTATTTGCAACTAAAATTAAGTATGAGGTTTCTCGATCTCGATACGATAACCGTAACTTTACGCAGCATTCGTAAAGTCGTGCTCGACCCTGTGCACAGTCGGTGCTCGCTGGCACCCGGCACAGCTTTTACGCAAAAGCTGGGAGCCATAATAAATTCTTCGATAGTTCGCCGCCGCCATGACAGCTTGACGTTCAAACAAACTTCACACTTTTGTTATTTCACGGTTTTTGGCTGTAATTATATTATGAAAACAAAACTCAAGATCGAAAGGAGGCTGTTACTGCCAGTCATTCACACCAGCTATAACAGAAGGATTTACTGATGCGTTGCGAACTCGAGTGAAAACATGAAATGCCATCGATTTGTAAGACATTAAAGATAGGCCACGCACCTGTTCATCGCTGACAAAATGCGGCCCTCACTCATTAGCTGTCATTAGACTGACATAATGTCAAACATTAACGGATGCTAAGTCACCGAATTACGCAAACGCCTATAAGTAATTGCTTGTCCGCGCGCTGTGAAGCGGTGTCGTATCTGACTGTTTTTGTATTATCAATGTAAAATGCTATTAGGTATTTTTTAGCTGTATATCTCTACTAGCGATATACCAGATATTAGACTAGTGAGTAAGGTAATGAGAGCTATTGCGAGTCAAAAATCCGCTCAGAGAGTCGAACACGAGTGTTCGAATCCTGCGTAACGTTACGGTTAACGTATCGAGATCGAGAAACCTCATACTAAATTTTAGATCCAAATGCGCTCACGGGCGGGCGCTGTTCAAACGTCATACAAACTCGATAACGTTTACTATTCGATTTTACGTGACGCTGGTTTCGAATATTCGTACTCGGGCCTCGGCTCGCTTACTAGTATACAGTGAGGTGTAAATGTCATTCTCCACCAATGAGAGACAAGCTACGATTGGTGGAAATTGACAGACAGGTGGACCTCACTCGACACTAGTCCTAGTGGATTTTTGAATAGCTACCTATAGCTCTCATTAAGAAATATCGCCAGGAATGGAGAAAGGTCGTTGCCCTTGCAAGGGCACCTTCAAACCAGTCTGGCTGCCCAGCCAGCAATTAGGGTTTTTACTTAGTTTAAAAAAAAGTAAATGAACATACTTACGTTTAAAAAGTAAATACTCGTACCAGAATGTTTGAAACTCCGACAGACTGTTTATAAAGGGATTAATTACGTCGTCAAAGCGTCTTTTGTTAATTCGTGACGGACCCCCTACACTCCCCTTCCCCCCTCTTATATACGCACATGAGTGTTTTTTTTTGCGCTAATGACCGTCATAAGATGGAAAAAGCTGCCTTACAAAGAAACCATAAGGGTTTGGTCTTTTACATAGGAAAAGATGCGTAGTAAGTAAATAGTCATCTGATCTTATTTACTTTTTGTTTCCGAATTTACGGTTTTTGTGTTTGTGTGAAAACTAAATCTCTCTCTCTTTCTCTCATACAGTGTAACAATTATAAGCCATAAAAAATTTGTCAGCGAAAAGTTCGTCCCAAAAAGAAGTTTCGTCCCCTTGAGTTTTAACATTGTGTTTTTCCATACGTAAGAAAGCATCGAAGAACTGTTAAGTATTATGATAAAAAGCGGAACTCGCAGCTGCCGTAAACCGAGTTCGGAATAACCCCCATAAGCATAAAGGGGGGGGGGATAAATTCAAAAGTTTGCGGAAGAATGTTTTTATTCCGCGTTATGTCTCCGATGGGCCGGGAGGCAGTAACAGACAAAGTGCATCTTAGAAAACTCAAAAAACCATCGATTTGTTTATTTCAAAGTCTAATATTTCCCAGATCAACTGAATTTTGGAAAACTTAACTAAACTGTCTCGACTCAAAAACCTAACCTTATCTTGGTAGAGACCAATCCGCTAAGGAGCTACGGTGTCACAGATTCACGTCAAATATTTGTGTCTTGGACAAAGTGAAGTGACTAAAACTAAGTAAACCTATCTAAAACTAAAGAATCTATACTTTAAAAGTTCAATATTTCGGCCACTCTCATCAGAGAAGGCGATTTTGGGACGTCCGAGCAAATATCGTAGGTTTCCTTGGGTGTATGAGACATTGAATTATTTTTTATAGTTACTGCTAGGTTTATTCTACCTCGCACAGTAGAGTTTTGCACGATACGATGCTTTTAACTACTTCAAAAAAAATACCAAAACCCATTATCCTAAGCTCCGTTTAGCGAGCGGACTCCAAAATTAACAACAAAACCTTGTGTACTTTTGTCAAAACTAGCGGGAGCGAACATCAAGTGTTTTATGATCGAACGCAACTAGTTGGACTATACTTTTGTTATATTAATAATAGCGGTAAGACATTACTAACTCTAATATGATTTTTTTCCTGCGCGAGCGAACTTGCATCTAAACTCCATCAACGGTTATAAAATCACAAATCACATCACTATTTCTAAGCTTACGCGCAACCCTATTGCGCTGCGCGTTCACGTTCGGTCTTGTCGCGGCCGTCGTCTAGGTTGGATGCCTGCATGGTGTTGCTGGGCAAAATTACGAACATGAGTATCTAAACTCCATTTTATGTTTTTCCCGTCTCTGCTAAACTCCGTTAAGTTGATTTATTTTTTACTGGTGTGCTTCTGGGTGTCCTTGTTTTGCTATTGTACAGTTCGTTATCCTATGTTTACAATGTATTAGCTGCGATTCCCTGAGATGCGGGCAATCAATATATCAAACATAGGTACGAGTAGGTGTGTACAAAGCTGTTACAAGTACAAACTGTTCCACAACGGTTTGGCCTCGCGGCATACAAATTCATGCATATTTTTCCTCCCTACCTCCGGTTCAACATTGTCACTGAGCCACATTTGATCGCCTCCTAATCCGTAGTCAGCCGTAGTGACTCTAGCTGTGAGTAGTCGTAAATATTTTATTTGCTACGCGTAAATTTATGTCGCACAGCCGATTGGCTGCTGATAAAAGGAACAAAGACTCGGTGACGTGACGAAATGGGATGTGTCAGTGCGCGGGTTTCTTGTACTCGGAGTATCGAGTTGTAATCTAGATGTAGGCCTTGAGAAAATATTGGAGTGTCTGTGCCTCTAGCACAAGTTCTGACAAGAGATAAACGTCTCGATCTCATTTGCGTTTACGTCTGAATTACTGTTAGTAAATTAGCAGCGCCACTAGTGGCACGTATAGACAACAAACCTTTCTCAATTTTGACACTCTAACGCAAATGCGTTCTGAGCGCCCATACTAGTGTAATCGCCGACCGCCAAGAAATACGTCTCGATCGCGTTCGCGTTTAACAATACTCATACTATTTGACACTTTAACGCAAACGCAATCGAGACGTATTTTGTGCTTTTTGATTACGCTAAGGGCACGGGACGTTTATTGCGACATGAAATATACAAACGTCTCGATCGCGTTCGCGTTTCCGCCAAGGGTGTCAAGTAGTATGAGAATGGTTTGTTGTCAATACGTGCCACTAGCGGTGCTGCCAATTTGCCCATAGTAGAGGTAATTCAGACGTGAACGCGAACGCGATCGAGACGTTTTTTTGCCAATGATTACACTGAGAGGCTCACCCGACCAGGCCAAGAAATACGTCTCGATCGCGTTCGCGTTTAACCTATCTCATACTATTTGACACTTTAACGCAAACGCGTTCGAGACGTATTTTGTGCTTTTTGATTATACTAAGGGCACTGAATGATTATGGGCAAATTGGCAGTGCCACTAGTGGCACGTATCGACAGCAAACATTCTCATACTATTTGACACTTTAACGCAAACGCGATCGAGACGTATTTCGTGCTTTTTAACCGACTTCAAAAAAGGAGGATGTTCTACGTTCCACTGTATGTATTTTTTTTTATGTATGTACATCGATTACTCCGTCAATTGTAGACCGATTTTGAAAATTCTTTTTTTGTTTGAAAGGGTATACTCCCGAGGTAGTCCCGTTGTCACCAAGTCATGATCTAATAATGGGATCCCAGGGAAATCGAGGGCAACCCTCAAATTTTATAGGCACGTACTATGTGTTTCATATATTTTCTAAGGCTATTTAAGTATTTGCGTCCGGTAGTCATCATCTCATGTTGATGAGCTGATGATGGAAGGTACAACTCCTTAACGGTTAGGAGTTGGAGGATAATTCTGAAAATGTTAAATCAACATTAAATTGTGAAATAAAAATATTTTAACAAAAAAGCAAAACCGCCTTTAAAAAAAACCTTACAAAAAAAAACGTAAAATAATTCTCTAAGGCCTAAAGTTTTATGGCCTAGCATTAAGTAGCAGAAATACGAAGTCGGTTTTTAGGCTTTAGAGGATTATTTTACGTCTTTTTTTTGTAAGGTTTTTTGATTACACTAAGGGCACTGAATGACTATGGGCAAATTGGCAGTGCCATTTGTGGCACGTATCGACAACAAACATTCTCATACTATTTGACACTTTAACGCAAACGCGTTCGATACGTATTTTTTGCCGTTGATTAAACTACACGCTGGTTTCGAGTGTAAATTTCACGTCGCAACGCATAATTATTCTGTTTGTTGTCTGGTTTGCTTAGTGTCAAATTTAAATGCGCCTGGAGTGAATCAGTCACTTCTAGAGGAAGCGAGACGCACAGAGACTACCGGGAATGCGGGAGCGGGACCACGATGTCTTCTACAACTTCAGAGGCACATTTTAATTTGAAGCTTACTTCATGTTTACCTGTGTTACTATATGTTTATGTGTTACCTTTAGGTCTGTTCACAAATAATGTTTTTCTAACTATGCTTGTAAACGACTGTATGAGTTCTGAACTTAAATAAATAAATGTTATTTATCTCGAACCGCTTGCAAAAAGCTAGCCTATAAACTGATTGTATTTCATCAGCTCGTGTGTATGTTTGTGCGTGCAGCCAGGCGCGAAGTGAACCGCGAACCAAATTCAGACACCTGACCGCTAGGGTTGCCAATGTTTGGAAATGGCATTTAATTTGGACGAGAATTTCGCAAATATGCTTTTTAACCCCCGACGCAAAAATAGGGGTATGTGTGTCTGCCTGTGGCATCGTAGCTCCAAAACGGATGTGCGAATTTGAACGCGTTTTTTTAATCGAAAGCTAGATTAATCGAGATGGTTCTTAGCTAAGTTTTTTTATGCAAAAAGGAAGACAAACGAGCCAGTGGGACACCTGATGGTAAGTGATCGAAACAGCCCATAGAAATCCGCATCGCCAGAGGGGTTGCAGATGCATTGCCAACCTAAAGGGATTTGACAATGTAGAGTCATTTATTATATTATTTAGTATGATTTAAGTTAAACAGTTAAAAATATTACCGCGTGTTTATAAGTGCTAAAATAAAAACTTCATTTTCAAAGCAGCGCAATTGTTTATTTGAAACTTTCAATTCCTAATAAAGGCTCAGTTTCATTGGTCAATAGGCCCCGCATATTATACCGCCTGCGTGGAGTCACCGCATGTTGTATACCGACCGAGTTATCGACTTACGAGTATCACTAGTCGTTATACAACCTGCGGGGAGTCACCGCATGTTGTATACCGACCGAGTTATCGACTTACGAGTTTCACTAGTCGTTATACAGCCTGCGGGGAGTCACCGCATGTTGTATACCGACCGACTTATCGACTTACGAGTATCACTAGTCGTTATACAGCCTGCGGGGAGTCACCGCATGTTGTATACCGACCGAGTTATCGACTCACGAGTTTCACTAGTCGTTATACAGCCTGCGGGGAGTCACCGCATGTTGTATACCGACCGAGTTATCGACTTACGAGTTTCACTAGTCGTTATACAGCCTGCGGGGAGTCACCGCATGTTGAATACCGACCGAGTTATCGACTTACGAGTTTCACCAGTCGTTATACAGCCTGCGGGGAGTCACCTCATGTTGTATACCGACCGAGTTATCGACTTACGAGTTTCACTAGTCGTTATACAGCCTGCGGGGAGTCACCGCATGTTGTATACCGACCGAGTTATCGACTTACGAGTTTCACTAGTCGTTATACAGCCTGCGGGGAGTCACCGCATGTTGAATACCGACCGAGTTATCGACTTACGAGTTTCACTAGTCGTTTACAGCCTGCGGGGAGTCACCGCATGTTGTATACCGACCGAGCTATCGACTTACGAGTTTCACTAGTCGTTATACAGCCTGCGGGGAGTCACCGCATGTTGAATACCGACCGAGTTATCGACTTACGAGTTTCACTAGTCGTTTACAGCCTGCGGGGAGTCACCGCATGTTGTATGCCGACCGAGTTATCGACTTACGAGTTTCACTAGTCGTTATACAGCCTGCGGGGAGTCACCGCATGTTGTATACCGACCGAGTTACCGACTTACGAGTTTCACTAGCCGTTATACAGCCTGCGGGGAGTCACCGCATGTTGTCTACCGACCGAGTTTTCGACTTACGAGTTTCACTAGTCGTTATACAGCCTGCGGGGAGTCACCGCATGTTGAATACCGACCGAGTTATCGACTTACGAGTTTCACTAGTCGTTTACAGCCTGCGGGGAGTCACCGCATGTTGTCTACCGACCGAGTTTTCGACTTACGAGTTTCACTAGTCGTTATACAGCCTTTCATTTCCATTCACTTCACTGCTCATTCCACGTTAATGTCGTTAAAAAAACCCAATCTTTTAATGTTCCGCGTTTTGTGCTCCACATTAAATTTACTCACTGCACGTGGCAACCCAGACCGCAGCGTGCGTTTCGCTATCGATTATGCATCCGATTCGTTGCGAGTCGATTATCCGCGCCGAGTTATGGCGCCATTCCATGCTCGTATACTTAACATACAAACACAATGTTTAACGTGCATACGCATTACGGGTCAATATTGTCTCGCATAATATAATTACTGTATAATAACATTTTTTTTTTTTTATATCATGGGACAATTGACACCAATTGACCTAGTCCCAAACTAGGCAAAGCCTGTACTATGGGTACTAGACAACGGATAAACATACTTATATATAGATAAATACATACTTATGTACATATTAAACATCCAAGACCCGAGAACAAACATTCGTATTCATCATACAAACATCTGCCCCGACCGGGGATCGAACCCTGGACCTCAAGCTTCATAGTCAGGGTCTCTAATCACTAGGCTATCCGGTCGTCAAATGTTGTAATGTTGTTCTTAAGAGCTGTTATTCCTGCTGAGTTGACAACGTCGCATTTTTTTAGCTTTTCTCGATTATTCCGTGGAAATTTCATAAAAACTTGCAATTTGTATTAGGTATAATATTATATAAATAAACGAACAAATGCTTATTCACCGTTTAATAAGATAACCTAACCAACTCAGAAAAGTTGAAAAACCCCCGACGTTGTCATTTCAAAGTTCAATATTTCAAAAACGAGTAAACCGATTTCAATGAAACTTAGCTAAGAACCATCTTGATTTAACTAGCTTTCGAATAAAAAAAACCGCACCGCAATCAGGTCATCCGCTTGCGAGCTATGATGCCACAGACAGATACACAGATACACATGTCAAACTTATAACACCCCTCTTTTTTGTCGGAGGTTGTATGTATACTATATATACATATGTAATACTTATACAAGTATTAAGAAGGATTTGGTTCAGACCACATTTTAAATTTTCGTTAAATTTCCATGGAGTAATCGAGAAAAACAAAAAAACCCCGACGTTGCCAGCTCAGCGGGAATAAGCCCTCTTATGTCATATTTATATTTTTGTTTCATATACTCTATTTTCCTCATAAATATACTTGCGCCATCTAAATTGCACCCCGAGGTACCGAGTCGAAAAACTTGTAAGTATCACTCCCACATATGCCCGGGGGTACATCATTAGGATTATATCTCTAACATAACAGAGGGTCGAACGCGACTTTACGAATGCTGCGTAAGGTTACGGTTATCGTATCGAGATCGAGAAACATCAGGGTCGAGCACGACTTTACGAATGCTGCGTCACGTAAAATCGAATAGTAAACGTTGTCGAGTTTGTATAACGTTTGGAACAGCGCCCGCCCGTGAGCGTATTCGGAAGTAAAATTTAGTATGAGGTTTCTCGTTCTCGATACGATAACCGTAACGTTACGCAGCATTCGTAAAGTCGTGCTCGACCCTCTCATACTAAATTTTAGTTCTAAATACGCTCACGGGCGGGCGCTGTTCCAAACGTCATACAAACTCGACAACGTTTACTATTCGATTTGACGTTACGCAGCATTCGTAAGTCGTGCTCGACCCTCAGAGGCCCGGGTACGAATATTCGAAACCATAACGTAATCGAATAGTAAACGCTATCGAGAAATTTGTATGAGTATTTAGTATGAGCTTTCTCGATTTCGATACGATAACTTTACGTTCCGCAGCATTCGTAAACATCAAAAACACCGCTTTATCGCTCATGATAAATTTCACTAAGTAAGTAGGTACTAAGAAATATTTCAAAAACTGCTAAACCGATTTTTATTAAACTTAGCTCTCTAGAAACTTGCTTTCAAATTAAAAAAAAAAACAGGCAAGAGCATCTCGGGCCATGCCTAGTGTAGGGTTCCTTAAGCGTTATACTCCAAGGAAATGCAGTACCATCATCTGCAGCATCTTCATGACGAGATGAGATGATCTTCATGTCACCTTACGTCATTTTTGTTGAGAAGCGCAGTTTTTCGATAATAACTCAAAATTGGTAAATCCGAATATTCTGAAAACAAATATCGTTCAAAGTATTTATTAAGCGTCACCATTGTGATTTTTTTACTCCAAATTTCACCAATATAACCTCTTATATACTTAGGTAGTTTTCGAGTAAAATGCCTGTTACATACGGACGGACGCACGGACGAACATGACGAAACTATAAAGGTTCCGTTTTTGCCATTTTGTCTATGAAACCCTAAAAACTTACCTACAGTTTGGTTCGCCCGTTTAAGCTACGGTGCCAGAAAAACTTATAACCCCCCCTCTTTTTACATCGGGGGTTAAAAACCAACCATATTTCACTACTACTGCGTTGGCGCCTAAAAGAAAACTGTTCCCATAAACAAATAAAAGACACACAAACGTTTTATATTGCGACAGACAATGCACAGCACAGCACTTGCTGGACGTGTATTTTTACATGGACTGCACGCAGTACTGGTAGAAATTCTAGAGACCTCAAAGCCGAGTCGAGCCAAGATTGGACTCGAGCCGTGCAAAATGTACCGTTCTCCTAACATTTTTCCGATTTTTTCCTTGACCTGCGTTGTGAGGCCTCAATGCTTCCTGCCAAATTTCATGGATGTCAATGGCAATGACACGAAGCGTTTGATTTACTCGGGACTGACAGATAAGTGGACAGAAAGATAAACAAACAGACAGACAGACAGCGAAATGATCCTATAAGGATTCCGTTTTTCCCTTTTGAGGTACAAAAACCTAAAAACAGAACTTCAATATTGATTGAATTGATATTATGTAGATCCAGAAAATACGTCGATGATTTTTAACACCGGATATTTTTTTCCGGTGTTCTCCTATTGTTTCGCTTTTGAAGACACTTGTGAGGACTATAATGCATCATTTTGACATCAAAATGAAATTCTAAAAGTGTTAATGTCATACTTAGCCGATACGTGTCTATAAATTCATTTTATGGGCTATGAAAATCTTTTCGGCACATCGAAAAGTTTCGAGACATCGATGCTATCGAACATCCCCAGAGACAAGAAATAAGAAATAAATAAGAAATAAAAATATGACACAAGGCATTGAAAAATTCGTTAGGTACACCAACGTTAAGTATAGCTTAATTGGTGGAGCGTGGTACGGATTACCGAGGTTGCTGGTTCAAGTCCAGCTGCTTAACGGATTTTTCTTTGCAGTGTCATTGTATGTTGTATTTCATTCTATGAATGTTTCATAAAAACAAAAACAAAAATATTCAATAAATCGATTATTTTCATTGAATAAGAATTCTGCCAATCTTCATACTAACTCGCGTAGCTCCGAAATATAAGGGTCACTAGATGGCGTTGTGTATCGTGTATGGGATTAACACCCCGGCTAAACAACGCCATCTAGTGATGTTTCGGAGGTACGCAAGTTAGTATGGAGATTGGCAGTCTTTATATTACTTGTCTCTGAACATCCCTAACTAAACTTCCGAGGAGTTTGCGACAAAATGCAGTCCTGTCCTGCTTATACGTCCATGTCACTGGGCACAGCGCACTCTCCGAACTGTGAGGCAATAACGAGGCGACAACATGTTTATTTTCACCTGCGAACTACCCGCATTTATTGTACCTATGTGTGTTAAGATCGGGGTGCACTGCGACCAAAAATACAGACCAAACAATAACCTTACCAACTTGGAAAAATTGAAAACCTCCGACATATTTTTCATTTTAAAAAGAGTCGTGCCGATATTTGTTTCTCATTCGGCATAGACGAACTTCGGCAACTTCTTTTAGGCTACTCAAAGAAATACTGTCGACAATAATTACAATCAAACATTTATTTTACATTGATAACGACGAATTGAAAATGAACGTATTCATTGCGAGTGACAGTTATCGACTGCCCGCGGCGGGTGACGTTTTTCTTCAAATCAACTACCCGCAGCGACGTCAGATGGCGCTTTTACTAACACTTCGGATTTTGGTTTAGAACTGCAGCACTTCGGTATCTTAAATTAATTTAAATTATCAATCTCTAGTGTAATTTTTGACCCAAAAAACGTCTCGATCGCGTTCACGTTTACGTCTGAATCACTAATGGGCAAATTAGCAGCGCCACTAGTGGCACGTATCGACAACAAACTTTTCTCTTACTATTTCATACGTGATACGCAAACGCGATTGAACGTATTTTTTGCCGTCGATTACACGAGTCACTCTGAGCCCCTCACTTCTTAGCTGATTTGAAGGTAGGCACTCTAATATACAATGACAATGCAAAGAAAAATCCGTTAAGCAGCTGGACGCTCCAGCTGCTTAACGGATTTTTCTTTGCATTGTCATTGTATATTGAATTTCATTCTATGAATGTTTCATAAAAATAAAAACAAAAATAATCAATAAAAAACGATTATTTTCATTGGTAGGCACTCTGTTGAAGTGATTTGTCAAAATGGTTTCTGGACAAACCATCCCTTTAAATTTCCACCAAGGTCTCAGTGCGCCACCGTCCTGCTAGGATGGCGGTCAACAAAAACGCTCCCTACAGGACAACCGTAATTATTCAGCGTCCCACAACTTTGCGCAAACCGACGCCCAGCGTTAACGCTGCGCGCTGTAGCCCGAACAAGCTCATTTTAATGAAAACTGATGGCTAAAAACAATGAATGGCTAAAAGTTGTTTCGGAAGCGAATAAAGTTTGACAGAGCAATAAAATTATTTGAGCAGATTCCATTGCGTTTCCGTGTTTATTTTTTGTTTCCACTTAGATAATCGTTGTTATGTATGTTTCAAAAAACTGTAATTTTAAGCTTGGCCAAGCCAAGGCGTGATTGATTACCTAAGTCACGTGTCAAGACGTTCAAGACATGTGAAGCGCAATATTGTAGTGAACGCAGTGTAACGCAATCAGCGACCAGTGCCCTTAGTGTAATCAAAAAGCACAAAATACGTCTCGATCGCGTTTGCGTTAAAGTGTCAAATAGTATGAGAATTGTTAAGCGCGAACGCGATCGAGACGTATTTCTTGGCCTGGCCGGCTATTACACTAGGCACACTGAAAAACGTCTCGATTGCGTTTGCGTTTAAGTGTCAAATAGTAGAATTGTTTGCTGTCGATACGTGCCGGTTTATCACCAAAATGCCGACACACGTTTCATAGCTGTTTCCGACTTATTTTCATGATCTTTTGATTTAAAAACTAACCTAACCTATACTTACAACAAACAATAAAATTAGACATGATGAAAACGGGATATTGACCGCGATTAGATTACCTTATAGTTTTGATGAGCTCCCGATATTTCGATGCAGTTACATGCATCATGATCATGCATTCTGTCTAATGCAATTAACCGCGACTCATTGAAAGCTATAAAATTATTCTGATTTTAGCAGAAAATAGTTTTCGATTAAATGAAACGATTATGAAACGTTTGTCGATGTTTCAAGGGACTCTGATACGTGCCACTTGTGGCACTGTCAATTTGCCCATAGTAAGTCAGAGCGCCTAGTGCAATCGCCGACCAAGCCAAGAAATACGTCTCGATCGCGTACTATTTGACACTTTAACGCAAACGCGATCGAGACGTATGTTATTTATTCTTTTTGATTACACTGTGGGCACAGACGTGAACGCGAACGCGATCGAGACGTTTTGTTGGTCGTCGATTACACTAGATGGTCTGACACAAGAAATAGTCTCAATCGCGTTCGCGTTAACGTCTCAATTACTATGGGCAAATTTTCAGCGGCACGTCTATTTAAGTTTACCGTCAAGTTTGCTTGAGACGTGACGGCGCCAAGAAGGAACAAGCAAACACGTTTTCACATAAATAATTTGTTGCTGTCGGGTTTGAAACCTTGGGTCCATGGGGTCCCGGCGCTTACAAGCTTATTTCAGAATTGCAAAAGCGCTTGATCGATGCAACTTGTGACCAAAGGGCTGGCAGTTTCCTCATGCCACGGGTGCCTTAGTTAGATTTAACGTAGTTTTAAGTTTTAGTTTAATTAGTATTAGCTTGGATTTTATGTCATTTTTAATTGCTTGTATTGCGTAAATATTACAATACTCGGGATTAAGATTTAATGCATCATTTTGACGAGGGCATTATATTTTTGAATGTCATCTTTATTACCCTCAAACTGCAGAAGCCATAATACCGCCACTAGCCTGCAGCAACTGAACTAGCTACGTAAACTGCTCATAAATAATATCATACGAAGACAATATCTAAGAAAAACTTATAGAGCTTTTTATCAGCTCGTCGCCCGGGGCAGTGTCCTCGGAAACTATCAGTTTGTGTCGAGCTTTTTGCCGAGTTTCGAGCCAAGCTTAGAGGTGACATACTGGAGCTGCCTTTAATTTTGCTTAGTAAATACCTAAGTACTAGATTTTTAAACCACAAATAGAAGGGTGTTATAAGTTTAGATAAGTTTTTAGGGGTGTTATCTTAGGGCAGGAAAGGAATGGGGTTTTAAGTCTGTGCAAAATGCACAAGGTCTGTTGATTGTGTGTGTGTTTTGGCATTTGTGCGGCAGAACATGTGTACCTCGTCGAAAAGTGGCAGAAAAATTGTAGTGCATAGATAAGCCAAAGGCGCCTCCCGTCTGTCTATTTTATGGGTGTTATAGACCAGATGCCGGAGATACCAACTTTGCATGGGCCTTTTTTCTATGTTAACAGAAAAAATAATCGATTATGAGGTGAGGTTCAGCCATTTTCCATAATATTGAGCATTGATCTGAAAATGTCAGTGGGTTTGAGGGGGACGAGGTACACACGTACAGCACAAGTTTAGTGTACGGTTAAGTCAATGCTACATTTTTTCAAAGTAGTAAAACAAAACTCTCACACTAATCGCAAATAACACACACAACCAACATTACCCTGGCCCCTATTTCACCAACTTTACAACTGTCGGTTTTCAATGACAATTCGGTGTCAACTGGTGACTTGAAGATGATGAAGGTGATTTGACTTGAAGTGCTTTTGTTTTAGCGCGCTTCAAAAGAAATGTAGTTCGAATTGTCATATAAAACTGACAATCAGAGTAATGTCAAATTTTAGGCACAAGAGCGCGTGTTGACGTCTCTTCGTTCTATGCTCTGTGGAGCCAAGCTTTTTGCTGAGTAACAGATAAATACGGGTACGGAGATACTGAGTTGGTTCAGCTTCGGTTAAGACTTGAACGTGGCTGGTGTGGTACTATAAATTAGACGGCACGTTTTGGCGGGACGGCTGAGAATTTGGGTGCAAGTTCCGATATACATAAATGCTATTGTAAAGCTAAGTTTGCAGAATAAAACGTGACGATGAACCGCTCGGGGCTCGGGGACATGTGATATCTAACAAATAGTAGAATGTACAACTGGCCCCTGTTTCACCAGCTTTACAATTGTCAGTTTTCAATAACAATACGGTGTCAACGGTTGCAAGAATTTTTTCAAAGTTCAATAAGCGAAAATAAGGTAAAATATTTTTAAGAACTCATTTACAATAAAATTGAACGTGTTAGCCAATAAATGTAGATTAAGTATAACATAGTAAAATTAAAATAATTTAATTTAATTGATTAAAAAAAGTGACCTTATAAATAAAACATAACGTAAATAAGATACAATATTTATACTATTAAAACAGTAAAGTTGTTCAGCCAAATTATTTAATAAGTAAGTATGTAAGTTATATTGCAGTGCCCTACTACAGGGTTTCATGTTTGGGAAAGTATTAGTTTATAAGATCCAATGTACCCATGAAAGCAATGAATAAATGACTAAACTGCTGACTTGAAGAACTTTCGTTTTATGCGCGCTTCATGTTGTCAAAGAAATGTAGTTCGAATCGTCATATAAAACTGACAATTGTAAAGATGGTGAAATAGGGTTCTGGTGCATAAAACTCGCCATTTTAGCCGAAAGCACCGCAGGCAAACTAATCCGCCATCTTCTATCCGATTGTCAATTGGCATTTGTGTGTTGGACCTATTGTCAAATTCGAAGTCACCGCGGCCAAAATACATGACATAACATGTCTATGTCATTTCGACCCATGACCATTTTTGAGTCCGAAATTCCCGTCCATTTTAATGGTTATTCCGTTTTCGGGAAGCCAGCGTGACATTCCGCTTAATCTCGCTTATCCCAAACTGTATCTCTTTCGCCCCGCTTTGGTTAGAAAGGTACCTAACTTTATGCAGAGTTTCGTACTATTCAAACACCTGAAATGGATACGCGGCTACGAATAAAATCAAGTGTGTTTCAATTTCCGGGTTGACTTGAGTTATTAAAGTTCAAGCCAGGAATTTAACTGCGGGAGGATGGTATTTAAATTCGAAACTCGTAAATAATCTGGTATAATTTTTTTAAATATCTCAACCTCTGGCGGTGGAGTGGCTCAAGCGGGACAACGCTATCCAGTAACGCGTGTGTCAACAGAGAGAGGGCTAGTCGAAATGCGCTCAAAACGCATGGCGTAAGCGCCAAAGGTTGTTGTTGTTGCTCTGGGTAAAAAACTAAAGTATTTTTGTAGTAAGTATTTTCGCTTTACCAAAAAGAAGCACCAATATAATTACTTTTCTATTCGTTTACCCGCAGTTACAGTATTCCTTCTCATTCCGATTCAACATGGTAAGGGCAAGCCTAACTTTAAAAAATATTCCTATCGAGGATTTAACAACTAAATAAACATCATGGAACAATTGACCTAGCCCCAAACCACAGATTACTTGACAGTTACTACGTAACTCAAACTAGGCAAAGCCTGTACTATGGGTACTAGACAACGGATAAACATACTTATATAGATAAAAGATACATCCAAGATCCGAGAACAAACATTCGTATTCATCATACAAACATCTGCCCCGATCGGGGATTGGACCAGGGACCTCAAGCTTCATAGTCAGGGCATAAGAATAAATAATAACATAGTAGAACGGAATCTCCCGCTCCGAACGGGCTCAAGGTCACGATATTAGAGTATTCGTTAAACAAACTACTCAGTCAGGCTGTCCCGGCTGGCGTCGGATGGTACAGGGGTGTAACAACGTGAAGAGGGAAGTAGGTAGGTATATAAATGGCGGCGTTTTGGACTCGGTCAAAAGAGATTCCGTTCTACGATGTTATTATTTATTCTTATGGTCAGGGTCTATAACCACTAGGCTATCCGGTCGTCAAACGATCAAATCATAAAAAGTCAATGATGTTTTCTTCTTTGGGGTACTTCAGACATCATTGTCTTAAATTATGGGTTAATATAAACCTTTATTTCAAATATTAAAAGACATATTTAGGATCTAAGACGAGCACAGTTAGCTCAGGTAACTAGCGTCTTAATTTAATTCCTAGTTTTAATGAAAATTAATGAACAACAATAGGCCGAACTAAGGCCAGGTGTCTTGCCCTTTCATAACACCGTCTATTAGTACTGAATAAAGGTTTTTATGCCTCTTACAAAGCCCCTAGACTGGGTATTAGTGGCACAATAGCCAGTAACTGCCTGTGGTAGCTTTTATTAAACGAGACAGTTTTCCTGCTGGAACTATTAAGGGGTAATTCTGTGCTCATTAAGACTTAATAAGGTAAGATTAAAATTAAGAAAAAGCAGTGATCCTACAATGATATTAATTATAAAGAAGAGGTACATGTCATCAGCACGCCGAAAACTTCTCCCAAATAAGGTCCAAACTTGCGCGCAAAATGTCAAAATGTTCGGAACATGTTTTTCGATTGTCTTGTGAGCAACATGACGTATCTTTACTTATTATTATCATTGACTTTCCTGCTGGAACTATTAAGGGGTAATTCTGTGCTCATTAAGACTTAATAAGGTAAGATTGAATTAGAAAAAGCCGTGATAGCCTATATAGTGGTCTCAAGCAAGCAAGCTTAAAGTATAACAGTTACTTCATCATCATCATCATCATCATCATCATCATGTCAGCTTAAAGACGTCCAGTGCTGGCGGGCGGCCTCCCCCAAGGATCTCCGCTCTGACCGGTCTTGTGCTTTCCGCATCCAACGCGGTCCCGCGATCCTTACTAGGTAGTCGCTCTATCTTGTTGAAGGCCTACCGACACCTCGTTGACAGCAGGTTTGGATAAGGTCCCGATATTTCAATGCAGTTACAGGCACCATGATCACGGGTAATCTAACCATAATCTAATCAACTTGGAAAAGTTGAATAGCCATCGACATTGTCATTTCAAAGTTATTACAAAAACGGATGAACTGATTTTAATTAAACTTAGCTAAGCAGCGTCTCGGTAAAACTAGCTTTCGTTAAACAAACGCATTAAAATCGGTCCATCCTTTTGGGAGGTATGATGCCACAGAAAGATACACAGTTACAATGGTCAAACTTATAACAACCTCTCTTGTTCGTCGGGGGTTACAAACTAAACCTAATCGCAGCATTGATGAATCGCGGTCAATATCCCGTATCGAATATTTTATGCCTAATGGTTTGCTAATGGTAAAAGCAATTTATTGAATCAGGCGTTACTTTGCGGAGGTCCATATTCATGAACTAAGAACAACTACTTTGCTCTTGTAGTGGAAGTGGTGGCATGTTGAGGGGTTGTTGTTGTGCTTCATTAACGGCCTCGTGAAGAGTGCCGAAACGCGACAGCGTTTAGTTTAGTGGTGGTGGTGATAGTTGGGTCTGTGTGGCATGTCTTGATTCGTGTAGCAGTGGAAGCGGAGGTGTTGCATGGAAACA
Source organism: Clepsis dumicolana (assembly GCA_963691665.1). NCBI lineage: Eukaryota > Metazoa > Arthropoda > Insecta > Lepidoptera > Tortricidae > Clepsis > Clepsis dumicolana. The sequence goes on along the minus strand of OY829507.1, from coordinate 19,266,128 downwards.
TACATTTGCCGCACAAATATAACTATTTGTCACTTGTGGTCGCGGGTGAGCAAAGTAATTGTTTTTAGTTCATAATGGTAAAAGTCATACACAGTTCCTTAAAACGTAGAACCCATGGTATCTGTCTTTAAGCCATCAGAGTTTTCTTCTACCAGTATTATTCTTACGGTCGTATCTTCAGCTCTGTCAGGGTACTTATCTGTAGGTGTGGTCCGTTCCATCTACGATAGGAGACGGATGGCGTTTCGCTGATGTTGATAAAGTGCTCGGACTGTGAAGCAGCGGTCTGGGAGCCGACGCGAGCGGGGAAACTTGGGTTTGGTTTAGATAATGGGTTATTTTTAACCCCCGATGTTCGACATGTGTATGTGTCTGTGGCATCATAGCTCTTTAACGGATGGACCGATTTTGATGCGCTTATTTTTAATAGAAAGCGAATTTAATCGAAATGGTTCTTAGCTAAGGTTTATTAAAATCGGTTTACCCGTTTTTGAAATATTGAACTTTGAAATGGCAATGTCGGGGGTTTTTCAGTGGGGGGGGGGGGTTGTGGGGAGGGGGCTTATCTACGATAGGAGACGGATGGCGTTTCGCTGATGTTGATAAAGTGCTCGGACTGTGAAGCAGCGGTCTGGGAGCCGACGCGAGCGGGGAAACTTGGGTTTGGTTTAGATAATGGGTTATTTTTAACCCCTGACGAAAGAGAGGGGTGTTATAAGTTTGACATGTGTGTTTTTGACTTTAATAGTGGAAGTGGTGGCATGTTGAGAGGTTGTTGTTGTGCTTCGTTAATGGCCTCGTGGAGAGTGCCGAAACGCGTCAGCGTTTAGTTTAGTGGTGGTGGTGATAGTTGGGTCTGTGTGACATGTGTTGATTCGTGTAGCAGTGGAGGCGGAGGTGTTGCATGGAAACATACATTTGCCGCACAGATATAACTATTTGTCACTAGTGGTCGCGGGTGAGCAAAGTAATTGTTTTTAGTACATAAATATGGACCTCCGCAAAGTAACGCCTGATTCAATAAACTATGTTTTATTTGATGAAAAAAAAAATATTTTACTATTTTATGTTATAAATAGTAGTTCCGGTGGCCATTTTTTCCTGTATTTTCTACATAAACCTGTATGACATTAGAACTAAGTAATTTCAGATTGAAATACATAGCTGTGACCGACAAGCAAATAGACTGAGTCAGCATAAGGGTTCCTTTTTAGGGTTTCGTACCTCAAAGGGAAAAAACGGAACCCTTATAGGATCACTTTGTTGTCCGTCTGTCTGTCTGTCCGTCTGCCTGTCTGTCTGTCTGTCAAGACCCTTTTTCTCTGGAATGCGTAGAGGTAGCATGCTGAAATTAATATCAAATACTCAAGCCTGCGGTCCCTTGAAGCCGTGAAAAAATCAACGCAATCAAAAGATACAGTCATTAAAAAAGTCGTTTCCACACAAATAGCCGTATTTTGAAAACCTAAAGGGTACTTCCAGTTATCCTAGAAACTTGAAATTTAGTATGAAGGTAGCTCTTATAGTACAACCACTCAGAAAAGTCTCAAAATCTTAAATTTTTATGTCTGTCTCTAGATTTCAAAGACCAATATAAGTTGACCCCACACTGCGTACATTTTGCTTAGGAGCAGGGCTCTGCTTACACTGGACTTCTTAAAACACTGGGGAAAAGCGTTAAAATCTTTCTACGGAACCCACTTGCGCGAATCCAACTCGCACTTGGCCGGTTTTTTTCTTTACCGGTAACTGGTACTGGTACGGAACCATAAAGATACCGATTGAAAATATTGTGCATCACAAACAGAATGTGACATTGACTTTTTACTATAAACTGAAAAGATAACTAAGTAAGTAAACACTTTATTGCAAAAAAAACGCAAATTCAGTGCAACGGCGGACAAAAGTATACGACGTGCAATAATAAAATTACATTAAACCACGGCATAAAACTTGGAGTTCGTCCAACTAGTAAAGAATATACTGTCCACTACACAATGTAGCGAAAAAGGATTGTTTAATCCCTTGTTACTTTATAGCGAGTTCCCACCGTGCCAGCACCCGAACACTTCGTAAATCGACTTTGATGAAACACCTCCTGAAGAATGGCGGGCCGCCGCATCCTAATTTGGTTCCCGCGGGATCTTAGTCCAAGATGGACGCGTGCATTTGTAAGCGGGCGGTAAAGTTACTTTTTGGGTTCCGTGGGGCAAAAGGGAATACTGAACTGAGTTGGAATCTCTTCGTTGTCCGTCGGTCTATGTGTCTGTCGGTCCGTCAATCTCGAGTTCTTAATTCAAAAGCATAAGGGTACAGTTTGTCTAGAAATAATTTTGACAAAAGCACTTGAAAAGGAAAAAAGGTACAATACTCGTAAATAAATAAATATCATGGGACAATTGACACCAATTGACCTAGTCCCAAACTAGGCAAAGCCTGTACTATGGGTACTAGACAACGGATAAACATACTTATATAGATAAATACACACTTATATGCATATTAAACGTCCAGGCCCGAGAGCAAACATTCGTATTCATCATACAAACATCTGCCCCGACCGGGAATTGAATTGACCTCAAGCCTCATAGTTAACGTTAAAGGTCTCTAACCACTAGGCTATTCGGTCGTCAATGGAATGGGACTTTATGGGACACCTCTCATTGACATAAAAAAAATTGGGTATAACTGCAAATTAGCAGTTTTTTTTTTCCTTTAGTTGTGCTGTAATAGACCTTGCTTCCTACCAATTGTTATGATTCTAGGTCAATGGGAAATACCCTACCGGTTTTAATTTACTCTCTATTGACAGACTGATAGATGAACAGAGCCTCTAGTGTAATTATTGACACAAGAAAACGTCTCGAACGTTCGCGTTTACGTCTGAATTACTATGGGAAAATTGGCAGCACCACTAGTGGCACATATTGACAACATACTAAGTCACATAGAATTAGACAAAAGTGTCCAATTAAACCCAACGCAAACGCGATCGAGACGTAGTTTGTAAAAATTCGCCTCGATCGCGTTTGCGTTACGGGTGTCAAATAGTAATTCAGGCGTAAACGCGAACGCGATCGAGACGTAGTTTGTAAAAATTCGCCTCGATCGCGTTTGCGTTACGGGTGTCAAATAGTAATTCAGGCGTAAACGCGAACGCGATCGAGACGTAGTTTGTAAAAATTCGCCTCGATCGCGTTTGCGTTACGGGTGTCAAATAGTAATTCAGGCGTAAACGCGAACGCGATCGAGACGTAGTTTGTAAAAATTCGCCTCGATCACGTTTGCGTTACGGGTGTCAAATAGTAATTCAGGCGTAAACGCGAACGCGATCGAGACGTAGTTTGTAAAAATTCGCCTCGATCGCGTTTGCGTTACGGGTGTCAAATAGTAATTCAGGCGTAAACGCGAACGCGATCGAGACGTAGTTTGTAAAAATTCGCCTCGATCGCGTTTGCGTTACGGGTGTCAAATAGTAATTCAGGCGTAAACGCGAACGCGATCGAGACGTAGTTTGTAAAAATTCGCCTCGATCGCGTTTGCGTTACGGGTGTCAAATAGTAATTCAGGCGTAAACGCGAACGCGATCGAGACGTAGTTTGTAAAAATTCGCCTCGATCACGTTTGCGTTACGGGTGTCAAATAGTAATTCAGGCGTAAACGCGAACGCGATCGAGACGTAGTTTGTAAAAATTCGCCTCGATCGCGTTTGCGTTACGGGTGTCAAATAGTAATTCAGGCGTAAACGCGAACGCGATCGAGACGTAGTTTGTAAAAATTCGCCTCGATCACGTTTGCGTTACGGGTGTCAAATAGTAATTCAGGCGTAAACGCGAACGCGATCGAGACGTATTTTCAGTAGGCGCTTAGAACCCTCGATGCAGGAGTCCGACTCGCGCTTGGCCGGTTTTTTAAGCACATGGGAGGAAAAGTTATGTGTAACAAAGTCGGGAACGGACAGGTGTATCGGCGAGAAGTTATGAGCGCGCTGAGTAGTTAAGACGGTTTAGTGAAGTTTCAAAAAAAGGGATTTTTTTCAATCCAAGCACATACAAAAATAGATAAATTTTTATACTGATGCAGTTGCGATTACGTTGTTCATAGCATTTTACTTCGTCACTATACTTGGCAAGTTTGTCCGTCAAATATCGAATTGTCGATAAACGTTTCATAACTTTCACCTTTAACATTTCATCGCATTTTCATTTCATTGAAAGCTATTTGTGCTAAAATCAGGATAATTTCTGGATAATTTTACTGTTTTTTGTATAGGTTAGGTTAGGTTAGTTTTTAAATCAAAAGGTTATGAAAATAAGTCTGAAAATAGCTTTCGATGAAATGAAACAACTATGAAAAGTTTGTCGGCATTTTGATGACAAACCGTCAATTATACTAACTTACCTACACAAAAATGTTACGCTTGCATTTGTACTGAGGGTCGAGCACGAGTTTTCGAATCCTGCGTAACGTTACGGTTATCGTATCGAAATCGAGAAACCTCATACTAAATTTTTGTTCCAAATACGCTCACGGGCGGGCGCTGTTCCAAGTGTCATACAAACTCGATAACGCTTACTATTCGATTTTACGTGACGCAGGTTTCGAATATTTGTGCTCGGGTCTCCAGGCTGACTGCGACTCGAAATCCAGCTCTCGGCTTTACAGTAAGTACCTTAATTATGGTAGCCAGTGCTGCTAACGGCGTATGCAAGCGATCAAGTTATTCGCGTGGCCGGTTGCACGTTGGTGTAATTGGTAAGCATACTTGTCACGGTAAACCTAAAAACTTTTTCGCTTTTTACCGAGCGGACCAAGGGAGCGAAGCGCCTCAGTTTCAGATTGGATTGGACAAAATATCTTTCGTTTTTATTATTAAAATTATTTTTTAAAGAAAAAAAAAAGAAAAAGTTAAAAAATGACCCTACTTTTGTGGAATTTTCTCATCAGGTTCGAAAATTATACACGATTTTTTCGTCGACACGTTTTTTGGAAATGAAAAATGTTACAAATGAAGTCGCTAGGTCTACAACTCACAGGGCCACTAGTAATTAAGTACATTAATTACATTATAATAATTAACGAACTACCACTATTTCCCTAACAAGCTCGTTATCGCCACGCCTCAAAACTGTCACCAAATGAACTTAGTGGAACGCCCCAATCCCGGCTGTATAACCCGTCGCGGGCTAACGAGGCATCTGCGCCCGCGCCCTCTAAAGAACCTAATTTGTACGTAAAAGCAGCTTTCATTCTTCATTATTATGGGGCACACGGAGGTGAATTGCGGGCGGGCACCAGGCGTTTTTAACTCCCGACGAAAAAGAGGGGTGTTATAAATTTGGCCTGTGTATTTGTGTATCTGTGTATCTGTGTTTCTGTGTATCTGTCTGTGGCATCATAACTCCCAAACGGATTTGCCGATTTCGATGTGGTTTTTTTCAATCGATAGCTAGTTTAATCGAGATGGTTCTTAGCTAAGTTTAATTGAAATCGCTTCACCCGTTTTCGAAATATTGAACTTTGAAATGACAATGTCGCGGGTTTTCCAACTTTTCTAAGTTGGTTAGGTTATTATTACAAGGTTTTATTTAACTTGCACTCTTTGCAAAACATCGAGGACAGCGGTGGCGCAGAAACCGACCGAAACATGAGGACGACCACTCTGACAAGAGTGCACGATGAGAAGAAGAATTTCACTTGCCTGTTCCGCCCTGTAGATACTTATAATGTTCAAATTTTGTAATTCGGAAAAATACGTCATTATCTGCTAGACATGAGAAGTAGGTAGGTACTTAATTTACTTTTCCCAGAAATTATTTTTGACAAAAAAAAAGTAAAGAAAAAAAATGCTAGAGAGAAGAGTTGCCTACGGTCTCAGATGTGTACATGCTAGAGAGAAGGGTTGCCTACGGTCTCAGATGTGTACATGCTAGAGAGAAGGGTTGCCTACGGTCTCAGATGTGTACATGCTAGAGAGAAGGGTTGCCTACGGTCTCAGATGTGTACATGCTAGAGAGAAGGGTTGCCTACGGTCTCAGATGTGTACATGCTAGAGAGAAGGGTTGCCTACGGTCTCAGATGTGTACATGCTAGAGAGAAGGGTTGCCTACGGTCTCAGATGTGTACATGCTAGAGAGAAGGGTTGCCTACGGTCTCAGATGTGTACATGCTAGAGAGAAGGGTTGCCTACGGTCTCAGATGTGTACATGCTAGAGAGAAGGGTTGCCTACGGTCTCAGATGTGTACATGCTAGAGAGAAGGGTTGCCTACGGTCTCAGATGTGTACATGTCATGAAGTTCAAAAGTAAAGTAAAGTATAACCAACTTAGAAAAGTAGAAAAACCCCCGACATTGTCATATCAAAGTTCAATATTTTAAAAAACGGGTCAACCGATTTTAATGAAACTTAGCTAAGAACCATCTCGATTAAACGAGCTTTCGAATAAAAAAACGCATCGAAATCGGTCTATCCCTTTGGGAGCTATGATGCCACAGGCATATACACAGACACACAGACACTGATTTTGATGTGGAAACATTGGACGATAAGAGAAATTTCTTGCACATGACTTACCTATTAACCAACCAACCAAGACCTATTATTCAAGTGCAATCTAATATTAATGAAAATATTACTGCAATCCCCATATGTGCTGCGGTTGCATTCATTACCTAGTCAACTGTCAGATACTTGCTCCATAACCTACCTCATTGCATAACAAAACCAACGGACTTTTGCCCTTTAAAATAAACTTTTCACGGTTTGAGCTTGACAAAACCCTCCGACATTTCCGTTTCAAAGTGTAATACCTACCTCAGAAATGGCTGAACCGATTTTGATGAAACATATCCAAGAACCTGCTATCTGTTTAAAAGCTACGGTACCACAGACAGACACATGTAGCGGTCAAACTTTTTGCGTCGGGGGTTAATGAACAAGTTAAAATTATCACAACATCGCCGCGTAGCCGCGCCAGCTACTCGCCCGTGTGTGGGCCAGCACTCGCCGCCAGTGCGGTGGCGCGGCAAGTAATTTAGTTAATGTGCCTGCCTGGATTTGTTTGCCGATACACACTCAAACATGGCCTTTAGTGTCGCGACTCGAGTGATTTAGATAAGTACGAGAAAGGGTTTTTTTCTACGAGAGAATTTGGTCAAGAGTATAAAACCGGCCAAGAGCGTGTTGGACACACCCAGGATAGAGTTCCTTAGCGTTCTCTGAAGCAACGTTAAAATTGATCACCTATCCAAAGAATGTAATGCAATCATATTGTACTGTGAGCTGGTGCCTAACTAGACACGGCTGTTTGGCTGGAGCTCTAGTGACTGCTTCTTAGTTGCGAGATACGTGAGAAGAGGAACAATACTTGTTTTGATGACATGAAATGTATATTTCATCAATTTTTGTTATTTGACATTTGGAGACCATATACATCTCCAGTTTATGTATATGTATTATTATACTTATTATTTGACCGTGGAGGCGTTTTACACCTCTGCTGATTTTAAATTTAGTTTAAATTGACCCTAGAGACTATACATCTCTAAGCCATTTAGATTAAGTACTATATTATAGTATTAATTCTGGGACCCTATACATCCCTTTGTAATTTAAATTTTCACAGATATTTGACCTGGAGACCCTATACATCTCCTGCTCAATTAAAACGTGCCAGTAAAGTAAAGTGTTCTGGTTTTGCTGTTTTAATAATTACTTTTTACACTTGTTTCTATAATGCGGTATTTTATTTTTTCTCTCTTAATCTTTTAATGACAGAGTGAGGTTTCTTTGTGTAGTTTGTCTGTGGTTGCGTATTGTAAGAGCTAATGTAACTTGTTTTTAGAAAAAATGACTTCGTGCCAAGTTTCTTGCGGCGCATTCTTCTTGGCAATCATGGTCTTTCCGAAAGCGCTGGTAGACTCAAAAATGACGTGTAAAAGAGCATTCAACTGCCTATTTGCTGAATAAAATTTTGAATTTTTAAAGGGAAGAAATAAATAATAGACTAAAACTATAAAGTAAATAAAGCCACTAAAACTGAAACTAACTTAAAAAATTAAATTAAACCTGCCAGGACTGGATCTCTCGGCAGGGTGCCGATCACGCAGCGCGCTGAATTGCGATGGCAATTCTTTGAACATGGCAAAGCTCACCTGTTGCCTATTTCAGCCGTTTGCTCGGCTCCTTGTGGAGCCCGAGGACGCCCTTACCCCAAGGAAATGTTTTAAATTATTTAAAATGATTTTTTATCATACTTTTATCAATAGGCGAATACACGACTTTTCGTCAAAGCCTACTGTCAGAGCCTCTCACGTATTTACTGTCTTCCAAGACACCTTGCATTGATTTTAAATTCAAATGCTGAACTACCATCAACATCAACAGTTTTAAATGATTCGCGGTTAATTACATTAGACATAATGAAAACGGGAATGGGTTATGCAAGACTTGTCCAGAATCTGTTTGACACCGTAACTGCTGTGTGCTTAAATCGAGTAACAAGTGAGAACGCGACCGATAGTAGTGGCAGTGCGCGCAGTCGCCGCGCAAAAACGCGGGTAGACAGAGCCCGGTCTGCGCAACATTAGTATCTACCCTCGTTTCGTCAGTTTGCCCGTGATCATGAGACGCATGTAACTGCGTCGAAATATCGGGAGCTCATCAAACCTATAAGGCAATCGCGGTCAATATCCCGTTTTCATCATGTTTAATACCATCAACAAGCAGAGAGCGACCTCCTTGCAGTACTTACCTTATAAATAGATACCAACATGAATTCGCACTGTATACTTAAGTTAAACACTTGGCTAAGTTAATAATATCTCTGCTCTTTGCCGGAGTGTTTGCAGCTGCCTGCCGTGTTTGAGCCGCGTCCAGCTTCGAGAGGGGTTATTGAATTAATATTGACCAATGAGCTGATTATAATGCATGGCAACTATTACTTACATGGGTAAGTAATAGTTGCCATGCATTATAATGGATATAGATCCACGATAGAATTGTGAACTTGTTTTGTGGATAACATTCTTAATATTATCTACCTCTATTTTGTATCCTCTTTGTAATGATGTATCCGCAGTAGAACTAAGGTTACCGACATAGCCCGAAGAATTGCGAAACTTAAGCGGCAGTGGGCGGGGCACATAGCTCGATGGACTGATGGCCGATGGGGTCAGAAGGTTCTCGAATGGCGTCCACGGACCGGGAGACGAGCTGTCGGTAGGCCTCCAACAAGACGGAGCGACGGATGCGGAAAACACAAGACCGGTCTGAGTGGAGAGCCTTGGGGGAGGCCTATGTCCAGCAGTGGACGTCTTTCGGCTGACATGATGATGATGTATCCTTTTCACTGTTGATGATACTCGAAAATTCATTTTCCAACTGTACTTAAAAATTCCCCACTCCAAGTGTAAAACTTTGTTTCACCTACTAATTTCAACAACACCGTAATATTATTCTAAACGGTTAAGCCAACTTGTTTTCGGTAGTTTAATCGTACCTCTGTTTAGCGAGTTGAAGCTGTTACTCAACTTTTTCCGCAATTACAACTGCAAAATCGCACGAGTATGGCCAGAAAATTTTCAATTACGTTTCGTTAACCGCCACTTTGTTCTTTTGAAACGATCCCAGTTTGAAATTGGTCGGCAGAGAATAGTAGCATCTTCTATTTTTTAATTAAGCTCACCTGCGATGCGTTTGAGGAGACCTTTTTAGCCATTAAAAATGAGAAAAAGATTTATAACACTTGTGAATGCCCGTCATTGTCCCAAGAGTTGGAACTGCCAGTCTTAATTCATAGAAACAAAGGTGTCAAGCAGGGTGTCAATTATTGCAATTAAGATCTCAAGTCAACATTGTCAGTAATGGAAAAACTTTTATTAAAACATTATTCACGAAGCGAAGGTGTCTACAAAAGTACCTATCCTGCTAATATTATAACAGCGGAAATTTGTGAGAATGGATGTAAAGAAGTGTGTTTCTTTTTACGCAAAAATCAGTGAGAGGATTTCATACCGCCTAGCAAATCACACAATTAAAATTAGGCAGAATTTTTATAGGAGGGAATCTTAAAATAGGTAAGTAACACATTTCAATTAACAATATTATTAAGTTGTGTACATATGTTAAAAATGCTTTATTAACATAATAAAAGCAATTTACAATGACATTAAATCTCAGCTTAAACTAAATAAACTACAACTTAAAACTAAATTAAATCTAAATAAGGCCCCCGTGGCATAGTGCCCAAAAGGCTGGCAGCGTTGCCTCGCTGAATAGCGATGCTGATTCTTTGAGAGAGAAAACTACCAGCCCTTTGGTCACAAGTTGCATCAACTAAGCGCTTATATTATATTATATATTACATATATTAAATTTTATAGGCCCGGTCAGAATACATAAAAAAACAGGATAGGATTACATTTGAAGTGTAAGTACTTATTGTTTTCGGGATATCGGGCACTGTGCGCGGTGTGCAGATGATTGATAGCGGCTTCTATTTTATTCTGAATTCTGAGGCCGGTTGATAGTAAATAGAATAATGCAGCCATCCGGTTGAAACGATGGATGGGTATTACTACAAAATGAAACACGCAGTTGTCGCGTCCTTAATCCTTACAACGCAGGGAATATAATGGCCCGGCTGCAATTTACATGGCCATATTTTAACTTTATCAGTATTGGAGAGTGCGTCCCAAATTTATGCAATTTAAAAATGTCCGTCACAGCTCTCTGTTTCAGCTAAAATCAATCAATTCCGTTTGAACACATTGAATCAATTCGCTTCACTTACGCATTTAGGTATCCACTCGAAATTTAAAACTCTATTTAAAGTCAATAACGTAATTAACATTTTAACTAGAATACCTTAGGCACTGTTGCATTAAAGCGGAAATTAGTACACGAAAATTCCATACAATAGTTAACGTGAGCGTACCTACAACGAAATTTATTCTGCCGTAAAACAAAATGAAAATTTCACGAAGAAAAATGAACAGTTACGTGAACGCGGAAATCCACTGGCCGGGCTGCATTAAAACATTATGTGTACTAAAACTAACTTGCGGAAGTTTTACAACGTTAATTAAAATGTAACACCTCTGGAATCCAGTGTTTTAAAGAAGCCATTGTTTTTACACGTTTCACACGTATCCCCTAACGTTATTTACGAGCCGTAATTATTTCGCACTGTATTTACATTGGCTTTGTAAATAAAACCACTTTGAGCACGCAAATAATTTTTCATTCAAACTTCTGCGTACTCGGGAGCGCATTAGAAGAGGCTCAATAAAGTACCTCGTGAAAATACGCGCGTAAAAACGCAATGGCGGCGCGCGGGAAATCGTCGGCCATCTTGGATGGCGACGGGCCGATCGAGAAAGCGCCTTATTAAGAAACATGCAAGGTTGTCGCACGGAGTAAAGTACCGCGTGTGGATGCGTACGACATTTGGCAAGGGAATTGTAGGAAGTACTCCGGATCCTTCTTCCGTCGGATGTGTTAATGGCGGGGCGACGCGCCGCGCGGAATATTGGGTGAGATACGACCTTTATTTTCGCTCGCATTGAAAAATCTGTGCTTTATGGCGGCGCGGCTTGCAGGAATGTTCTCGTGTTGGTTGTAAAGATCCCAGATATTGTCGGGATAAATTGGATCCACCGGTTTTGTGTCATACTTGACGCCACTCGAATTACGGGAGCGGTGTGACATATGAGACTGGCAAATTAGTTTCGATGTTATGATGCGACGCGCGGGAATCTCGGTGGTGTAGTTTGGCAGGGCGTCTTGTGTGCCTTCATCCCTTGTTGATGGTTTCCATTTTACATTGCAGCTGTCATCATGTTTTCGGGGTACGAGTGAGTAATATGTAGATGGAAGACTAGCGTTGGCCGCTTTACGACGTGGAGCGTTGGCATAACAATCTTAGTCTAAAGACGGATTCCAGGAGCCAGCGTTATGTTCCCCGTGGCTCCTGTTTTGTTTCTGTTCTTGCTCTGAATGTTAAATAATTTTGCTAGCCACCGTAAACTCATGCATCGTGTGTTTAACTCTGGGGCTAAACAAATAAATATTTAATTTAAGCCAGCTGTGTGATGTAGGTGTTATTACGTTAGTACATGTTTTAGGTTAGCAATGTAAAACTTCAGGGCAAAGTATAGTATTATTAAATTTATTTACAAGTAAGCGTTATATGCAAATGTATTTAAAACCAAATGTACAAGAGACTAAAACTACCAAGTACAAGTACCTACCAATAGTTTCAAGTCGATGCCACGTTGACCGTTGAAAAGTTCCCTCTGGTAGAAAGGATCTTGGCTAGTTCACGAGAATTTCACAACCGGATTATTATTGAGGTCGAAAAATGGTTTGAAAATAAAAGTTAAACAAAAGCTTGTAAGTAGGTATAGTACCTAAAAATAATCAAGAATTATCCCAAATTCGTTTAATTTCGCTGCCGAGCAGACAATCGCGAAAACTCACTACCCTACGCCCGCGTTACACAATCACATATTTAATAATTACAATTGCTCTGCTAATTTCTCGAAGCAGTCGGACGTCGTTTCCGGCTGGATCCGTTTGTTAATTTATTCTGGGCTCAGGCTTGATTTCCCAGAGCGCGTCTTGGCTGGCCAGCCCACGATCGAGTCTTGTTCTTGGACGAAGGAATAAGAACAGCTGGATGAAACAGTGCCGAAGTGTAAAGGAGCTTCTCAAACTCAAACTCACACAATGAAAATAACCGAGTTTTTGTTTATTTTTGTTTTTATTTTTATGAAACATTCATAGTATGAAATTCAATATACAATGACAATGCAAAGAAAAATCTGTTAAGCAGCTGGACTTGAACCAGCAACCTCGGTGATCCGTACCACGCTCCACCAATTAAGCCATACTTAACATTGGTGCACCTAACGAATTTTTCAATGCATTGTGTCATATTTTTATTTGGAAGACAATGCATTGAAAAATTCTATTTTTAAATTTTTAAATTTTAAAAACCGAGGTTGCTGGTTCAAGTCCAGCTACTTAACAGATTTTTCTTTGCATTGTCATTGTATGTCAAACTCACACATATATTAAAAAAATAATAATATTTGAGGTAACAAAAAGTACAGTGTTAACAATGTGGTTGGTATATACCTGGTAAGGTGGTGGTATTTATTGACATGAAACACACTACATCACAACGAACACATTCCTTCTACACGGGCTATATTTTTGCTGAAATATGTGGCCGGCAACTATGGGAGTCTTTGTCTAGCTTTCATAATAAGAGACAGACAGCAATAGTTGCCGGCCACATGTTGCCGGAAAACGTTGCCCATTTAGAAGCTCCTTAAATTTCACGTCGCAACAAACGTCTCGATCGCGTTCGCGTTAACGTGTCAAATACTACGTTGCCAAAAAAATATCATGGGACAATAATTGCCACCAATCGACCTAGTCCCAAACTAAGGAAAGCATGTACTATGGGTACTAGGCAACGGCTTAACATACGAGTCCTTAGGTAGATAAATGCAATCTTAAATACATATTAAACATCCAAAACCCGAGAGGAAACATTCGTATTCACATACAAAACATCTGCCCCGGCCGGGGATTGAACCCAGGACGTTAAGCTTCATAGTTAGGGTCTCTAACTTCTATAGGCCATCCGGTCGTAAAAACATGCATTTCATCACACTCGCAAGTAACAAGGACTTTTTCTCTTGTCATAACGCCCAAAGGCTGCAATGGCGCGCACGATGTGGCCTTCTCAGCACTGCGTGCCACGTTTCCTCGCAAGTCTAATGAAAAATAATGAATGTTTCACAGGCTCAGATTCACTTCGACTTCGGGCTTCTACAAGAGCCTAATTCCTTACATACCGCCTTTAATACACAATGTATGATTCTAATCCTTTGCATGTTTGACATCCAGCGAAACTACATCCTGGCGCGTTCAAGGAGTAGATTCTAGATAATGCGTCGTGTTGCAGCCTGCATCCCTAATGGTCGCCGGTTCGGTTCCCGGCTAATGCAGTTACATGCCACTTACTTGATTAAGTTCGTCTGGAGTATGTTCTTTGCTAAATGGCGAACGAATGTGTAAGAGACCTTACACTTCGGAAATAAATTAAGAATAAACTAACATTTTTAAAACAAGCTTTCTATGCCGACCCAACTTACATACTATCCATACCAAATTTCCAGTGGATGCCAATTAGGCAGTCACCAGATTTACATAATATCTGCTATAAAATTCAGTTGCAAGATTTGACGGATAACTTACAAACATACTTACACTTACAGTGTAACTTATTAATAACAATAAAAGCTCGTAATAAGAACCCAGAGACGTACGTACACATTTTAAATCAGGCTTTATTTAAAAATTACCAAACAGAAATGGCAGTAGCTGGCCATATTTTTCAAAGATCCGACAATTTTTGGAGCAGATGGCTACTAGGAGACCACTTTTGAGCAGATGGAGTGTAGGACGTGATCACCACTGCGCATAGACACCCGCAACCCCGGAGTGATTGCAGATGCGTTGCCAACCTAGAGGGCAAAGATGGAATGTCTCTTGTGCCTATGACTTCCTCCGCTTAGTGATCTCTAGGTTTCCGGGGATTTTGGTCAGACCATAGCTTCCGACTACACCCTTACCCAAGGTATTTTTCCTTAAACTTTTTCCATCCATTAAAAACCGCTCGTCGGAAAATCCGGGTCATTATAGGTTATAGCCTTTTTATCGTCAAGTAATTCGATGATGCTCGAAAGCACGTCGAAACGTTAATAAACGTTTTTAATGGTGCAGCGAGTGCAATTTATAAATTTTCTGTTTTCACGTCACATTTGGCTTTATCAGAATCGGTTTTAATTGTAACTGTATTCTGTGATATTACTCCAGAGCGCCTAGTGTAATCGCCGACCAGGCCAAGAAATACGTCTCGATCGCGTTCGCGTTTAACAATTCTCATACTATTTGACACTTTAACGCAAACGCAATCGAGACGTATTTTGTGCTTTTTGATTACGCTAAGGCACAGTTCTTAGGTGCCGTCAAAATCTAGCTCATTTGTGAGTTTCCGTAGTACCTTAATGACCCTAAATTCTACAACGTGCACTGGTGAGTACAGAGATGACCAACACGTACTTAAACACAATTACATTACATACACAAAATACTTTAAAATAAATGGGTAAAGATCGCGGGACCGCGGTGGATGCGGAAAGCACAAGACCGGTCTGAGTGGAGAGCCGCGGGGGAGGCCGCCGGCCAGCACTGGACGTCTTTCGGCTGACATGATGATGATGATGGTGATGAAATTATGAAATCTACGTTAGTAAAATCGACTGCTCTAAAAATTCTGCAAACGTCAAAATAAACGCCCGCAAGCACGAAAAAGCGTTTAATTAAATGTTCATGCAAGCGTCATCATTCAAATATGAACAAAATGAAAAATTAATTAAAGAACAAAAACGCCACTGTGACTCGTAATGGCGGCGCCAAAATTTCCAACGCAAATAAAAATAAAATGAGGCACCTCGTTATCCGACACACGGCAATCCAATCTAGCTGATTCACGCTGACCCCTTTTGCTCTGGATAGGGGTGTGCCCAGGATACAGCCCGAGATTTTTCCCGGGATATACTGCGAGAGTCCGGGATGGAAAACCTCTGGGGTCTCCCTATTTCACCATCTTCACAATTGTCAGTTTTATATGACAATTCGAACTACATTTCTTTGGCAATATGAAGCGCGCTAAAACAAAAGCTATTTAAGTCAGCAGTAAACACCGAATTGTCATTGAAAACTGACAATTGTAAAGTTAGTGAAATAGGGGCCAGACAGAGACTGAATTCGTAACCGACAGTCCCGCCCACGCCAACGAATATGGGCTCTGAGTTAAAAATTGAATACGAGCTGTAGTTTTATAGCAATACACAATATATTTACATAATTTTCGAATACAAACTTATTAAACGAAAACTAAAATTAAAGTAATATTGGATAAGAAACGATTTAGTACTTTAAAAGAAATTAGAGACTACACGAACAACACTCTATATTTTTATTTACAAAATTAGGCAAATAAACTTTTAATTAACTTAAAAATCGAACACAATTCGCGACAGGCAAGTTGGCTTCTCAAACGGGCAGTTCTTCTTAGCAAGTGGTCGCTGGCGATTCTAAGCGTGCGGCCGGTTTTAAAGGCACAGCCCCCGCCGCTACGCGTCCGTCCTCCCCTCCTTGGGTAGCTGATGTTTCCTTCGTTAACACTAAACTAAAACAATAAAATGAATATTTTATGTCACTGGATTACGTAATTAATACAAAGATTAAAGGTTCAGTTAGAAACGCTGAACCAGTCGAACAGTATCTGATTATGTTTACGAAGACTATGCATAACCACTTCTACATCTTTCTCTTTCTACCAACACTATAATCCCGGAATTCCCGTAACTGACAACTATAGGGGGATTCGCGGACACATCCCTAAACG
Organism: Clepsis dumicolana; assembly: GCA_963691665.1. NCBI lineage: Eukaryota > Metazoa > Arthropoda > Insecta > Lepidoptera > Tortricidae > Clepsis > Clepsis dumicolana. Next base: position 19,249,638 of record OY829507.1, on the reverse strand, counting down.
CGGGTTTGTATTTATTTTTCAGGAGATATCAACGAATACAGCGTGTGTACTGGCCCAATTTAATGCAATGTATAAGGCTGTTGGACCTAATTCAAATGTAAGCACAACCATGTTGGCCAACATTACGGGCAAACTGCCCTTTTTATTAGCTTAAGGGCGCTGAATGCATACAAACTTCCAGCATAGGAATGTAGAAATAGAAAAGTAACATTTACTGTACTGTTATTTTCCTAACAGCTATGGGGGATCTTCGTGTTGTGTCTGTCTTTTTTTTATACTAAAGCCGACAAACGGGTATGCTGTTCACCTGATGGTAAGTTATCCCATAGACACCCACAGCACTATTGGTACTGTTGGTGCGTTGCCGGCCTTGCAAGAAGCGGTACACTCGCCTTTTAAAGGAACCCATGTCGTAGCAATATGGGAAATCAGCCGACAGTCCATTCCAGATTTTGCACGTACGGGGCAAGAAAGACCGTTTAAACCGCACAGTGGAGAAGCACCATCCATCAAGGTGGTGTTGATGGAAACTACTTTTATGGCGCATAGTACGTCTAACTGTTTACCTATATTATGGTGTTTTCCATCATAAATACTAGGCAGTAAACATAATTATTTACTAAGTACTTATACCTAATTATATAACTTTTTTTGTGCGATACATCAGATCTTTTTTTATGATTATTTTTATTTCAAAGCATTATGCTTCTCATGTGATCCAATATAAAGTTCATCAAGATCTGAACACCTGTTTTTGAGTTATCCTTAATAATGCGTATTTTTAACATAAAATCTTATAAGTCTAAAAAAAAAGTCTGTGCATTGTTCCAAGAATATTCCGACGGATTTTTCTATGTTATACCTATTTGTACCAGTCTATAAAACTGATGGCTTTAGAGGATTATTTCAGGTTTTTTTTCTTTTACTTGAAGGCTACTTTTTTGGTAGATGTAAGTACTAAAATGTAACACTTATGAATTTTCTCGACGGCGATACGATAACCGTTACTACGTCGTTACGTGGGATTCTTCGAGCACGACTTTTCGAAACCTGCGTCACGTAAAATCGAATAGTAAACGTTGTCGAGTTTATATGACGTTTGGAACAGCGTCCGCCCGTGAGCGTATTTGGAACTAAAATTAAATATGAGGTTTCTCGATCTCGATACGATAGCCGCGACGTTACGCAGCATTCGTAAAGTCGTGCTCGACCCTCTGGGGTTATTACTTTCACTTTAGTTATTTTTAAACAACGTGAACAAGAACAGCTTCTGCCGTCTTAAGATAGACATACATTCCTTACAGATTTTACAAAAGTAAGAAGGCCACACAGAGGCACCATAATTGCATTCAAAAGTTATTAGTATAATATTATGGACACATTTATTACTTACTTATAGTTTCCTTACAGAGCTTTTATATTTAGTTTCCGCGTTATAGTAATAAACAAGTTCCACGCGGACGAAGTCGCAGGCATCAGCTAGTAGGTATTATAGTATTAAGAATATTCATAAAAAAACAATACACTATTTTTCTTCGGGCAGTCGTGTAAAAGGAACAGTTTGGTCCCACAGTAGTTACACGAAATTGATTAATAAATCTTTCACCCATTACTCCTCAACCGATTTCACCCGAAAACCATCATTTTCCGACGACTATTCCTTTCTATGTGACACCATGGGAAAAGAGGTCAACTCTAATTACCAGAGAAACCCGTAAAGCTTAATTCACCTTATCATTTCGATAGTAATCTTTATATCCTTATTTTCCCGCCCTGTTTACGCTTGTAATTTTATCTATCCTGAAATTGCTTCTCCGTGCCGTTCTGTACTCTTTGTAACGTTCGCGTTCCTACTTTGAAACATGTTAATATATTTTATCTACACACATAATAATATCATAAGTCCTCTATAATGCGTTCAGAAACCGTAGAAAATTACCTGCATTGCAGTACATCGTCGCCTCAGCACGACCAGCAGGTCCAGCAGTAAAGTAATAGTCATTACGACATCGAATTCGATGTCGTAATGACTTTTCGATATTGAATTCGATTTTTCGATTTTGACAACCAACGTAATTTACAATCATAGTGAAATAAAACGGATCACTCACGTATATAAGTCGAGTTCAGTCCGACATGTATAAATAATAATGTGATATTATTTTTTTTTAACAATAAAAAAAACAGTTTACAAAACGTCCGCTCGGTATGTTTGTCTATGATTAAAAAAAAACAGTCAAATTCGTGACAGGTATGGGTATGATAATATGCCTTCGGCTTCTGAACCCATCTTAGAGTACTTATAATATGTGTGTAGATAAAGTAATGTATGCAACTCCACATAATTAGGCCTTAAAACACTCATTATGTAGCAGTTGCATAAACTACTATTAGGAGTTATAAAGTACGAGAGATACTTTAATGGATGTAAAATGAATTGTGTTTTGAAATATGTTTTAAAATTCTTAAGCGGATGCTTCATTGAGACTGGTTTTTAGGACATGGATAATATTTTATCATTATTATAGAGTTTGAGAGCGGATTAATCTGTTACGCAAAACTTTAACCCGTAGACTCGAAAATGAACTTTGTACTTCGATTTTAAGCCCCTATGCAAAAAGAGGGATGTTATAAGTTAGACCGCTATGTGCGTCTCTCTGTTTGTGGCACAGCGTAAGTCTAGGAGGATAGTATACGGAGTGTCAAAGCCCATACTTCGAATCGTTCCCCGCAGTCATGTTAAAATTCAGGCAATTTCTAGATGGCGCCAAGGTCGTAGCCAGCGGGTCAAATAATAACAAAACAGCGGTACGAATGTGTCACTCAAGCAAGGTAGATGGCGCTGAATGTAAATAAGAACGATTCAAAGTATGGGCTTTGTCAATCCGTTTACTTTCCATGATCCTTGGCGTAAGTTCATAAAACGGTTAAGCCGATTTGAATGCGGTTTTATTTGAAATCAGTTTTTTAATAAAATGCAAGATCATAGTGTCATTTGGAAAGTCTCGGGGCTCACCACCTGAAGTAAGGAGGGCATAAATAACCGGCCAAGTGCGAGTCGGACTCACGCACCGGGATTACAAAGGGCATACAAAGATTTCCCTGCTTTTCCGCAGTGTTTTAAGTTGTCCAGTATTGGCAGAGCCCTGCTCCTAAGCAAAATTTAAGCAGTGTGGGGTCAACTTATATTGATCTGCGAAATCTACAGACAGACATAAAAATTTAAGATTTTGAGACTTTTCTGAGTGGTTGAGCTATAAGAGCTATCTTCATACCAAATTTCAAGTTTCTTGGACAACTGGAAGTACCGCCTTTAGGTTTCCAGGGTACGGCAATTTGTATGGAAATAGCCTTTTTAATGACTGTATCTTTTGATTGCGTTGACTTAGAAGGTTAATTTTTTCACAGCTTCAAGAGACCGCAGGCTTGAGTATTTGATATTAATTTCAGGCTGCTACCTCCACATGCTCCAGAGAAAAAGGGTCTTGACAGACAGACTGACGGACGAACGGCCAACAAAGTGATCCTATAAGGGTTCCGTTTCATCCTTTTGGGGTACGGAACCCTAAAAATTACGAAGTTAGATATCTACACAGTCTTTTAGTTAAACCGCAGACTTACAAACTTTTTAAAAGTATTCCGACCTCCTGAATACTTACCGCTAACCCTTTTGGGATGTAAAAATGCGTCGTCATTCCACTAATCGACATAACCTCACCCTTCTCACTGTCTGGTTTAAATCTCGAAAGAAAGAGCCCGGTTAGATAATTACAACAAGACTCGTGCTCCGTGGTCATGTGCGGGTCGCGCCGAAATTAAACATGTAACGCCATCTGTACGTTTAATTGTAAACTACTTTTACATTCAAAGAAGCAAGGACCATAAAACCAAGAGGACTGCCAGTGTCTATACGATGTCGCGTTCCTTTGAAATAATAAGTAAATTAATGGTACAGAGATCTCTCTATACTGAAACTAGCTACAGCAGGCTCATTATTTTACAGGAACGCGGCATTGTAGGTATAGCCATTGGCAGTCCTCTTGGTTTTATCGTCCTTGATTCAAAGTTAGACTTTTTTTACTTCCAAATTGCGACTAATTTTGGAAATTTTTAACATGAAACTACCGTGAGATTCAATCATAGTGGAATAAACCCCAGAGGAAGTGTGCTCCCAGAGGAGGGACTACGGATTAGTCCGAAACATGTCAGGCTATACTCGACTGACGTACGTAAGTGATCCGTTTTTTTCACTGTGGTTTTGGAAACGTAGGAAAATTGCAAGCTAAAATATTAGACCGACCAAAGAGTCAAGAAAACTGAGTACCTAAAGAAGAAATAAAATTTGTCATACAAATTTGTTGCCATACAAGGATCATGAAAAGTAAACGGATTGACAAAGCCCATACTTTGAATCGTTCTTATTTACATTCAGTGCCATCTACCTTGCTTGAGTGACACATTCGTACCGCTGTTTTGTTATTATTTGACCAGCTGGCTACGACCTTGGCGCCATCTAGAAATTGCCTGAATTTTAACATGACTGCGGGGAACGATGCGAAGTATGGGCTTTGACACTCCGTATACTATCCTCCTTGTTGCCATATTAGCAATTTACCTACGTCAAAAATTATGATAGTCACGAAGAAAGCCCTTATTGTTTATTGTTAATTTATTGCATACATGTAGTAAACAGAGACCCTGTACCTTATTATCGAATTTCTTGGCTTTTCGGTCGAACATGTCGAACTGAAATTAAGTATTATGACTAACAGGATAACTGCCTTCTTCGTTGGCAATCAATGAAACAAAACTTATTCCGACCGTAGACAGAGAAAGAGATAGACCGCTAGACATTTCTTACTCACTCACACACAAAAATGACGGCTTAATAAAAACATTGTTCATGGCGAAAAGAGACAAAGATATCTATTTTCTGTCCCTCATCGTATGGCCGGGTTTTTCAAGGTTGCGCTTCGCAATGCTCAAGCAAACTTTGACGTTTGTCGGAAGGAGCGGAAGCAGTTAATTGATTTTCACGTTTAAAGGTTGAAATTGTAAAATATTTCGTGATTTACTTGCTATAAAAAGTGGCCGGTGATAGCTTTTTAGCTTTTACATCTGTGATAATGGCGCGGTGTGTAGTGTTATTGGCTGTAAAAGCGATAATAGAAGGAAGGTTACTAGGTTGTTTTTGCATTCATAAGTAGACAATTTATTCTCGTATATTTTGTTAGTTCAATGACTAACGTAGTTATATTTTTATGGTTGTTAACTATGTGCGTTACATTTTTGTTAAATTTGTTAGATTTCGGCTATATTTCTGATATTTTTGCTTTATAACCTCAAAGATTAGTGTTGCTAGTTTCTAGAATAAAAAATTACCCCACAATAGGGTAATTCGTAATATATCAAATATCTATTTCATTTTTATGAAATTTTCAGATTTCCCGCTGACCCAAACCTTAGAAAATGGATAGAAGCTACGGGAAAAATCAATTAAGTGCCAAATCCTTTATCAAAAGTATGTAGTGACACAACATTGCTTTGGAAGAAAGGAAAGACAACAGTACTTCACTTATTAACTTTTGTAGAGTTTCTTACTGTTATTTATACATTTTCACCTAATACTGAATTATTTTTAGTGTTTGACTTGAGTACCTACTTAATAAATAATATACTTGTGGGGTAATTTTTTCATTACTTGGCAACCGTAAATATTGTATGTACTATATCTGTTGTCCTTTTCCGCGGCAAGCTTGCTAACATTCTTTTGTATCTTTATTCCATGATTCCGACGGATAATATTGAGAACCTAGTTCTTTTTTGAAGTCGATTAAAAAGCTAAAGTCTTTCACGATCATTTTAACTTCCAACCATTGTCTATAATCGTAAAGAATCCCTCGAAACACCTATTACTCCCCAAGTCATGTCGCCAATAATTCTTCATTCTCCGACGCCGTAAATTCCTCTTCGAGTACAAACATCGTGTGAGCAGGCTTTAAAATGTAAAGCTGTGCAAACTTAACTTTGCCGCCACATTGGCGCTACCGTCTACGACCACACGTGGATTTTGTACGTGGCTGTTAGTTCGATTTTCCGCCATTCAGTGGAGGTAAGGTTGTGATGTTATAAAAGATATAACTTTGGCTCGCGTTCAAACGACCTTTTCGGCGGCACTCTGGAAGCTTTTGTCTCGCTGTTAAAATTGCAGACTTTGTCTATGAATGGCGGGAACGTTATTGAAGCGATCGCATTGGTTGAATTGGCACTCTAACGCTTTTCATTGGGTATTATTTGGCACTGTTTGTAGTTTTAGGCGGAAGTGCGTTTAGCTTTAGCTGGGAAGAAACGTTATAATTTTGAACTGTTTTGAACATTAGGATTCGTTTCCGGTTCTTAGTAGGTAACCTACTCTTACTTTTTTGAGATCACCAAAGTTTGTCTCAAAAACAGTAATGATTACGTGCAATTACTTATATGTATTATACGTAGGTACTTATTATTAAACATACAAGACCCGAGAACAAACATTTATTATTATCGTGTTCATCATCTAAAAATACCCTCCTTTGCGTTTCGCAGTCTAGTAAAAACAATACTACCGTTATTTTAGGAAATAATTTATTATTATTTGCGGGTGGCAGAACCTTGTGTGAGGTCCGTCCGGATCGCTACCACCATCTTAGTCGCTAATCCTGCCGCTAAGCAGCAGTTCTTGCACAGTTGTGATCCGGTGTGGAGAGTAAGACATCCGAGGATATCACAGGCACAAGAGGAATTTCATCTTTGCCCTCTTCTAGGTTGGCAACGCATCTGCAATCCTCCCGGGGTTGCAGCTGTCTATACGCAGTGGCGATCATTTACCACTAGGTATAAAAAAAATTGCTACGAATTATCTTGGAATTACCCTTCAAGATATGCTGTAAAAGACTCCGTTGCAAGATACAAGTCACAATAGCACGTCTACTCGAACGCGATCGTCAACAAAACGAACATTATTACCGTGCAACTAAACGCACTCCAGCTGACATTGACGCAATCCTTCATTCACAAATTTGACAGTGACAGAACGCTACTTTCCTCAAACAATAATTAACAATACGTAAAAGCTGAAAACGATGGCTCTCAGCTATTTCACGGAAAGCGAAGCCCCTAGAGACTTTCGGATATCGTCCACTGAAAGTGAAGGATATTACACAAAATGTCTCCTATGTTACACGGTGAAGAGAAACTTCTATTGCCCCGACTGCATTCAGACGGGGAACTTCGTACACACATCCATGCCCTACTCAGACAGGTACGCTAAGTGTAACTTCAATTTAGACGAGTCATTTAGTTAAGAACATGTCATTAAACACATTAACTCTCTTAGCGTTAGTTTACTATAGTAAATCGAACAAAAAAAAACCTCCTTTGTAACACATCGTGGTATTTTTGTATGCACGGAATAGCTCCCTTGCAACTGCGTAGACGTTTTCGTGACTTAAAACTAGTGTCTTATTACTTCTACAATAACACATTTGCAGGTTTTTGGAACTTAATGCCTTTGGAGCACATAGTTAAGGTACCTACTGCTGTCACCAACATTTATTTATCCTAACTAATATTATAAATGCGAAAGTAACTCTGTCTCTCTGTCTGTCTGTTTGTTACCTCTTCACGGGAAAACCGCTGCACCAATCTAGATGAAATTTAGTAAGAAGATAGTTTGAATGTTCATGAATAACATAGGCTACTTTTTATTCGGGAAAATTATATAGTTTCCGCGGGATGGCGATAACCGAAATCTACGCTTACGAAGTCGCGGGCAACAGCTAGTTTAATAATATGTGGCAGTGTTACAAGGTTATGTTATGCTTCACACAAAGGCTTGCTATGAAATATATTGTGCTTCTGATGATAACTTAATTGATTTCAGTTATTTTGATGAAACTTGACTTCTTAAATCATGTCAATAAATTACAACAAAAGCATTTATAAAGATTTACATACAATGACAACATGAGTTAACAAAATAATGAAATAATATTATGTGATGATGATGACTATTAATAACGAAACTGGCTTCAACATGGCTTCGAAATTAAATTATTAATTGTCTTCTGTAAAATTATGTTTGAGTGTTTTCTTGGCTGCATAGAATTGGTTGACATGTTCAGGCCTTCAAATTAAAAATAGGATTGTTTTACCAATTGTTCGAATTGTCCCACCATAATATGTTTATTTATTAATGCAATGAAACCATTGTATGTTAACACACATTGTATGTACACACTGATAATATTGTTTAAGTTAAAATGTTTTTCCAGATTCTCAGAAAAGCAAAGTAAATTGCAAAGACTGAAAGCAAATAGAAAATACATTCTTGACCGAGCCGAGAAGCTCATAGCGTACAAGATCAAGAAAGACAGCCTGCTGACGGAGGCCAAGCAAGCCAGAGACAAGGTGGACCTGCTGAGGCTTTCCATAGAACAGCGGAAACATAACATTGAAAAGAAAAAGAAAGAACTAGCAGATTTAATACAAGCTAATAACCATTTACAGTAAGCATTTTAATACTATTAGGCTACAGTTTTAAACGATTTGCAGTTGCATTAGATATAATTAAAAACGGGATATTGGCCACAATTACCTTATAGGTTTGATGAGCTCCCGATACTTCGAAGCAGTTACATGCATCATGATCATGAGAGCCTGGTCTGCGCAACATTAGTATCTACCCTCGTTTCGTTAGTTTGCCCGTAATCTGTCGTCCCCTGAGTGACGGAACAGAATAACAACACTAAAAAGTTGATTGACCCTACTAACGACAACACGTGAAAAACTAAAATAAAAATTAACCAAAATTAGCCAGATAGCCAAGTGGTTTGACCTATGGCCTCTCAAGCAGAGGGTCGTGGGTTCGAGCCCCGGCTCGCACCTCTGTGCTTTTTATAATTAATGTGCGAAATAATGAAATTAATGATTACAGTAAGACAAAGATCCCCCGCTACCAAAAATGCGTGTCTGGAGTGTCGTCGCGCGCGGCCTCGCAGCGGGTCGAGGCGAGCGCCGCGCACGCCGCCGCGGCCGACGCGGGCGCACGCCTCGCCGCGCTGCGCCGGTCGAGGGTCAGGCAACTCGTGCAGTACATCTTCCCGGTGTACATCAGCTTGGACACCAGGTGAGTCAGTACCGCTCATCATTTTTCACTTTCATAGGTGGATAAATGGAATGTGATGCAATTCAACGGTGTGTGTGAAAATCCCTGACTCCCTTGAATCGTAGAGAAATGTTTCATAACAGTTTCATTTCATTGCATTTTCATTTCATGGAAAGCTATTTTATGCTAAAATCAGGATAATTTCAGGATCGTTTTACTCTTATTCCCGCCCGGCAGTGATTTGGGACAGCTTTATTATTTATTGTTTCAGTTTGTATATGGTTTTATTTTATTTTAGTTTTAGTATTATGTGAAGGGGAGGCAAATGATAACCAGGTCTGACGATTAAAGACTGTTTATTATAAGAACGCTTAAAGCTATTTATAGTACATGATGGGAGAGAATGTGTGTGTGGCGTGACACACACTACACCTCCCCCCTTGAAAAAAGAAAAAAAAATTACACAAAATCAATTTTTTTTTCTTACTCTAAATTACTGAAATTACCTTGAACAAAACTAACTTTTTTTTTTTTAATTCATCGATTACCGTATTAAATGTCATCCAAAAAGTAACAAAATAATTATCATCATTCTAAAACTAATATCTTACTTCTAAATTGGCACGCTTTGCTGACGAGATAATAATAATTATATTATTCTGCCATGGTCATATCATAAACCCAGATTATCCAAATAGTAAAAGAATATATAAAAAATAATAATTTCATCTTGCTCACTCTAAATTTACTTTTAACATTTGTCTATATCTCTCAATTCTCTATCCATACAATATTACGTTGCAATTATATACTGTTCAAATCTGTTCTTGTAATTAAATTCTTATGTCGTCATTTTTGTACTTTACTTCCTTTTCACCCGTTTCATAACTTTCCATTCTATTTTTTCATTATTACTCATTTCGTAATATTTTATCTTCTTATTAATTAGTGAGCTACCTTGGCATCACTTTGTCAAGGTCCACAGCACTTTTCATTATATACGTGTCTGGCCAGACTTTAACATATATATTTTTTATTTGTTCAGGATACAAGGATTATTTATTTACTTTCGTGCGCGCAAATTCATAATACTCATATATACTTCATATATTCAGGCAGTTCATTTAACACTTCTTTACTTCAATAATCATACCATGTGTCCAAGAATCGTCACGTGTGGTAGCTCGACCGAAACATGATCCAATGTCAAGGATTTCGTGCCTGCCTTGTATCCTGGTGGACCTCGTAATATACCTACTTTCTATCCTATACCATTTCAAAAACAAAACACATTCAAATTTCTAACAAAAATACTCATTCGTTCCTTCCACTATTCCTTTCCTTCTATAATAAGTACCAAATCTACGTATTTAACCCCAATTCTTTATTCACTTCTCAATGACACTAACCATTAAAACCATCAATTAAAATCTATAGCAATATACTGAAAAAATCGTAACAAAAATATCAAAATAAAAACAACTGTACAACTTCAAAAATGTTTGCTCTAATCTCTTCTAACACCTGGATATCTATCTATTGTCGCTGCATTAATAATTTGAAATGGAAGCTAGATGATCAGCCTAGCAACAATATCAAATTATTTTCAATCATCATTTTTATCCGTCTGCAGCAGAATAAAAAAACGACCTTGAGCTACCTACCTAGTAAAAAAAATCAAAATCTTCATTCAATAATAATATTATCAATCTTAAAACTCCGTGTAAAACTTTCCGTAAAACTCTGTAAAATATGTAAATACCATAAAACACTAAATTCAAACTCCCGATAATTCATGTAAAGTTGAAAACTATTTTATAACTCAATAATGTAAATGTCTTTCAAAGAGCGCACAGTACACATCTTACCATGTGAAATTTGACCTGTAATAACAGCCCGCTGCATTCCAATCTATATTTGCTGATCTGTATGAGAGTCATCCAACTTAGCGGTGTGAATCTAAGCAATGTTTTGCTATCTATTTTTATACTGGACATATAACTTTTGTAAAGTTTTAGTTTCAAAATTTAAAAAACGTTCACGAAATTTAGTAACTTGCTTTTTTTTTAAACTGAGATCTCGTCAACAAGGGGCGCCAGCTTATTATTAAAATATCCACAATATTCATTTGCTGCAATACACAATGCAATTTAATATATAAAAAAAAAAAAAAAAAAACTAACTCTACATGAACCCATTCAAAATTTGGATATAATAAAAAAAACAATTAGACGTACCTGATACGCAATCTATTTGGAAGAATAATAATACGAAATTTACCGAACTGTTGTATAACGCTTTGTAAAATGTCTTGTTAATTGATTTAACTTCTCTTCCTTCGTGCTGGCTCCTCGTCTAGGACACCAACTACTCCCTGCTGCACACCGTTCTCTTCTCACAACCTTGACCTTCCAACTCCAACCACTCCCAGCAGCTTTCTTCCATATTAATATAAAATTTATTTTATTTCTTATTTCTTCCATTTCTGTCTTCATAATAATATGTTCATTTCTATTCCTTTTTATACTCTTCATTCTTGACGTAATTTATTTTTCACCATTCTTCATTCTTACTCTCATTTTCCCGTAGCATTTTTTTTCCTTCTTTTCAATTTCTTCATTCTTCATTTTGATTATTATTATTCATATTTTATTCTTCTCTAGGATTTCTTCTGTTTCCATTGATTTTCTTCTTTATTTCCTTTCTTCATTTGTTTTATGGCGTTCTTCAATTATATCTGTTTCAAACTGTCTTCTTCTTGCAGCAATTACTCTTCTTAATCTTCTTAAAGTTAATTATCTTAATTTCTTATTATTTTTACTGTATAATTCTTACTTTTCTTACTTATTCTGATTCTTCTATCTTCTTTATTCTAATGTTTATAATTTTCTCTAATTTATTGCATTCTCCATTTTTTTTTCTTCGCTCCTTCGTCTACTTTTACTTTAATTCTTCTCTAATTTATGTTCTTCGTATACCTATTTACGTATATGATTTAAAGTGTTTTTATAAGAAATTTAATTTCAACTATAACTGGTGGCGCAGCGCGCCGCCAGCACCGCACGAGGCAGCAGCGCTGGCAGGGTCGCCATGTGAAGGGGAGGCAAATGATAACCAGGTCTGACGATTAAAGACTGTTTATTATAAGAACGCTTAAAGCTATTTATAGTACATGATGGGAGAGAATGTGTGTGTGGCGTGACACACACTACAATTAGTATTAGTATTTCATGAACTAAAAAACAATTACTTTGCTCACCCGCGACCACTAATGACAAATAGTTATATCTGTGCGGCAAATGTATGTTTCCATGCAACACCTCCACCTCCACTGCTACACGAATCAACACATGCCACACAGACCCAACTATCACCACCACCACTATACTAAACGCTGACGCGTTTCGGCACTCTCCACGAGGCCATTTACGAAGCACAACAACAACCGCTCAACATGCCACCACTTCCACTACTGACATATGTAAACCATGTACTCAACTTAGTTAATGACAAAACCAACGTACCCACTAATATTTTATAAATTCCAAACTACCCTTTTATGTAAGTCCTAAACTACCCTTTTTTAAGAAATGAATTCCAAACTACCCTTTTTATTTTTATTTTTAATCTACGCCAGGTACCCCGTTATTTTTAACCGAGTACGGTAAAAAGAGAAGTCATGTTCTCATTATTACTATGACACATTATTAAAATTAGAACCAAGTCGTAACAAAGGCGAAGAAACCAAATTAACTTGTTCATTAATAATAGACCCCATGTTGTTGTACCTAATAATTTCCAATTGTTCTAAAACCGATAGCCGCAAACCCTTATCACAATAATGTAAAATTTCGTACGTATCTGAGTCTAACAACGAATGATTCGTTTCTAATAAATGCTTGGCAAAGTTTGATTTCTCTGGATGATCATGCCTATATGACGAGACATGCTCTTTAAATCTAGTATCAAAGCTTCGACCGGTTTGTCCAATGTATACTTGACTACAGTCGCCACAAGTGAGTTTATATACGCCCGACCTGTTCCCTTTATCCACCTTTTCTTTGTTATTACTTTGTTTTTTAGTTCATAAATATGGACCTCCGCAAAGTAACGCCTGATTCAATAAATTATTAGTATTTCATATTTTAATTAGCTTCTAAATCTTCTGCTTCTAGCTTCTAAAGCTTCTAAATCTACTAGGTACTTAGTATTAGGCTTTTGAATAAATTTTTTACAGCTATTGTTGTCTGTTGTATAGGTTAGCTTTTGATAAAATCGAATTGACGAATTCGATGATAAACCGAAAATCCCAATCTAATCTCCGCGTGAACGTCCATTGTAAGAAAAGTGTTGGAGGAATAAGATGGTGTTACAGTGACAGCATCGAGGATATGGAGTTCGTGGGCGGCTGCTCGGAGGAGGCGGCGCCGCGCGCGCGCCTGCACGTGGTGGCGCCCTGGCTGCACGCCGACGGGGACCAGCAGCACGCGCTGGCCTGGGGTGAGGCACAAGCTCACGCACGCGTGTGCACTCCTTCACGCACGCACACGTAATCACGCACGACTGCACGCGCGCACTCACTTCAGTCGAGCACCCACAACCATGCACTCATTCACGCTCGCACACGACAGCACGCACACAAACACGCACTCCGTGACTCGTGACGGCACTCCAGGAAATTAATTTTTTAAAGCAATAGTGCATTTGGGTCAATCAACTTTTTATTGCCACTCTTTGCCATGGAGATGTCCCCTGGGTAACTCGTCTAAAATAAGCTTTTCTAAGGTTGTGGTTTTCACCAGTTATATGCCAATTCCTTCATGCTTCATCTCCTGAGCACGCAAATCCTGACTTTCGGGGTAGTGATGCCTTAGAAAATCTTACATTAGACGAGTTACCCAGGGGACGTCTCAATGGCAACTAGTGGCAAAAAAAATTGATTGACCCGTTTATACTGCCACGTAACTTAGGCGTGTTTTACAAATATTCCTGGCGCTTCTTTTCCGTTCGAACGGAGATTTAGTGACAGAAATTTGGCGAAGACAGCCAAGCGCAATGCCGGCCTAAGATATTTAACTTTTTCATTCCAAAGCGTATAAAATGTCTATGGATTTTGTCCGAAATAAAGTGACAAGTTTAAATGATTCGCAGTTAATTGTATTAGACATAATGAAAAAAGGATATTGACCGCGATTTTACCTTATATTTCGGCGCAGTTACGTGCATCATGATCACGGGCAAGTGCGTCGAAATATCGGGAGCTCATAAAAACCTGTATGATGATCGCGGTTAATATCCCGTTTTCATTATGTCTAACGAAATGAAGTGCTTATTATTACAGCGAAACACAACAAAGAGGCGGCTCTGACGGGGGATCCGTCTGACAATCCCCTGGTCCGCACAGTCACTGCGCTGGGGTTCGCGGCGCAGTTCGCCATACTGCTCGCGTGGATCCTGGACGTCAGGCTGCCTTACTCCATGACGCTGAGGTAAGACGGGGACCAGCAGGGGTTCTGCAAAAGAATCGCTGATTATGAACACTGCAGAATACATACACCTTTTTTTATTCAACAATTTTCGCCCAAGCCGGAACGAGACGATTCGGCCCCTTGGAGATCCTATACAACTTCTGGTCAATTAAATCAGTGATTCGGTTTTGCTGTTCTATTAATAATTTTTTACACCATTTTTCTAAATAAATACTAGAAAAAAAGGAAAAAAAGTACATAAAATACTGTATATTTTTTTTCTTTATTTATAGTGATACAGTGAGTTTTCTTTGATTAATTCATCTGTGGTTCTATTACTTTGTTTGTGCCAAGTTTCTTGCAGCGTATTCTTCTTGGGGTCAATCAACTATTAAGTCTTGCTCATTGCCATGACGACGTCTCCTCGGTCACTCATTAAAAGTATGATTTTTTAGGGTACAAATCCACTAAAAGTTAGGCG